>JAPYZR010002195.1:0-18705 GCA_030522945.1 Trichopria nigra
CAAAAAATTCGTGTTCAGGAGGTAAAAATACATCGAATACAGTTGTTTCCAGCCGTGGACATATAAACGGCCACGGAACCATGTCCTGCGCCTAGACTAGTGGGGCCCCCCCTGATGTTCTGACTCGCGAGTCTCTGCGATCATATATATGTACATGTTAGAGAGTCGAGGACTCAAAATTTCATTCTTCCTTTCGACGCAGTCTCGCTCGTTCCAAGTCCGAAGATGATTTTGGCTCGCCCTTCCTCTCGTCGGCACTTATCGTTTTTACATATAGCCGCATTTGAGCACCGATTAATATTTATACGATAATGACGGCAAGCGTATCGTTTCATCGCCGGCAGACGATGCCCTTTCTGCATCCGCAGCGGTTCTCCGCCTATTAAAATACAATTTTCAAAATGTACCTTATGCAAATTCGCTGCGCAATTGGGGGACAGTTAGTCAGATTGGAGAGGGAAGGTGCAATTATTATTTCGTTTACGAACCGAGTTTACGATACGCCACGAGAGACGGCTCCGAGGATCAGCGCCGCCGAGGTTCAACGATGGAAATCGCTTTGAATCGATTTAAAGCGCTCCTTCAGTTATCCGGAAAGTTAATGAGAGGCTGCTTTATATCGGGACACGGTGGCTTTTTTATCCCTGTGTTCCGAGTCCGCGATAAGTAAAGAATTCGTTTTAAAATGTTTAGAACTTAGTAGAGCGGAGCGGTTTGGGTAACCTTTTTTCTTTTGCTCAATCTCGTGTTTTTTTTTTTTTTTTTTTTTTTTTTTTTTTTTTTTTTTTTTTCTTTTTTTTTTTTTTTTTTGTTTTGCTCTTCGTTATCTTTTTGTTTCGTGCGTTGCCCTTTCCTGCCCTGTATTTAAAATATTTTTTTTTTCCTGTTAATTGTCCCGACGCGAATAATTATTAACTCGGGGGGGAAACTGAGTCGAAGGGAGATGAGTCGGTCGAGTCTTTCGCGCAACCGCCTTTCGGTTCGATTCCTGCCAGGCTGAAGAAGTTGTTCGGGCCATATCGTGCGCTCGTATATCATACGATGTAATACCGACTCCTTTTGAAACAAATTAAAGTTACTTTTTGTTACTGCCATTTAACATAAATTACAATAAGTTGACCACTTCTTGCGCTGCGATTTTAAATCAACCCAAACCACACTAGGATTCCGACTTGAAACGAAACAATTTCACTGATTTATCAATAAAACTTACCGATTTCTGTTTCGTCGCAAGTTTTCATCAAGTACGACTTAAAGTACGCTCTTATCATGATACCAAATTCAGCTTTTAAAAATACAAAGCCATGAGCGGTGATATTGTATTAAGTAATTGTGGTTACGTATTTTACGATGTCACAAGTACGTACAAATTATGTATCATATAAGTACATGGTTCCAAACTATTTATACATAATAACAAATATCCATACATCATCCTTATATATGCAGATCATTAAAGCCGGCGAAAAATTCTACTGAATTACCAAACGGAAATTCAAAACTATAGTTCATTTCTTACATCCAAGCAGAATTGAGAATTAGCTCGTGTCATGTATTGTCGAGTAGTGGAAAGAACGACAATTTTTAGTACATATATGTAATTGAATGAGATTAATAGACACGTACGTATATCAATAACTGTTTTTAATTGTAATACATGGAAAATTTGCATGCCTTTTTAAAAAATGTATTCATCTTGAAGAAAGACCAAAAATGGTCAAAACATGGAACAACTATATTGGACAACTATACGAATATACGAGATATATGCGCTAATCCAGAGAATCTTCAACTTAGGTTTCAAACAAACTTTTTTTTTTCGATCACAACATTATCCATGAACATATCGCTTAATTTGGACGAAACTGAGTTTTTAGTGTTGGTACATAAGATTGAATCAATATGTTCTTTTTAAAATTTTCATAAAGTCAAGGGACATTATTCCATCTCATTTACTGAATATAGTGATGGCGTGATTATTTTCCAATAAAGTATGATAAAAATGATTGAAATCACAAATATAAATATTTGATTTTTTATGTGCTGTGATAAAAAGTGAAAATTGTTAGACGATCACGTTTCGAATATAAAAGTTTAAGCCACCCTAGTATAGTTTGTAAGCGAAGCATATACATAAGTATCAATTATTCGTGATAAGCTCAATTCATTCGCTTTTCCACTAGTAGTCCATTCGTCATTTGGAATTAACAATTTTCTATAATATGATATAAATTTTATAAGACATATAAATGACATTACTCTTTTATTTTGTTAAATTGAGTTACACTTTTTCAAAACTTATTTTTTTTTCTATCTTAGGAACATTAAACATATTTCTGTGATAAACGGTTTTATTCTCGTATTGCCGCATATCATAGTACTGCATAACAAAAAAGTTACAAGTTTTGTGGATTTGCCTATATATCATATATTATAGGCTATAGTCGCAAAAATAAAAATTTATCAGTGATATGATGAAGGCAATAAAAATAACAGCATAGCTCACGTAAGAGTTTTTAAAATATTGACTGTTCTGTACAGATCAAAATTAAAAGCAACACTAAACTATTAGTTTTTCCTGTAAATTCCAAAGCAATATGGTGAGTATTGTGCATGCACTAGTATTCGAATGTGTTATAAAGTGTGAAATTCAGTCTCGTACCTTTCGAAAGCGTAGTGCCTCTCCTCAAATCTGCAACATAATAAACATGCTTCGTCATCACAAACATCTTCGCAAGACCTGATATGACATCACGCGCGGGTCACTGGATCACGAAACCAGTGCCGGTAAACCAGTTTAGTTCTATTTTACGTGTCAGCCTTCATTACGCGAATTCGCGGTAAGTGTGTATATTCATATACGTAGGATGCGTTGCTCCGTCTCACTGCACTCTTATAACTTCTTTCAACCCGCCGTTGTCGAGACATCGCGAGAGAAGAGGGCCAGAATGCCTATATGGAGGCATATGGAAAAAAGATAAATGAAAAATAAAAAGAAGAAATAACGAGAAAGAGATACAAAGGGAAAGAGCGCTTACGAGAGAGCAAAAGAGAGAGAGAGAGAGAGAGAGAAAAGGCGCGCCGATTATTTTGAGCCGGTAGTTGAGGTGGGTAGATCGGTAGTTACGCTGGCAGTTATAACTACGGATGGGCATAATCAATGTCGGTGTTGGTTGTTTGGTAGGCAGATATAGGGATAATTTCCAAGGTCCATATTACGGGGTTGGCCCGAATCAGCCTTTCCCAAAAAGCTTTAATAAGCAATTTCACCGCGCTCGCGCTGCATCAGGGACTCGTGCGAGCAATTGCATCGGAATTAGATTAGCCTCTCGGAATCTCTGCATGCCTTCTTACACGGCATACCTAAGCCAAAAGCGTGTATAGCCTGTCGTAACATGGTTTTCCTTTTCATCGACCGCAACCTCGTATGATTGCTTAAACAGCGTGTTTTCAAAGCGGAATTAAGGTGGAAAAGGTTTCTTTTCAATTTGCAGGAATGCAAAATGAATTACTAACGAAAAAATAAAGGTCTGATGCATTCTTGATGAATTTGTTTTTACTAATATCGATATTGATAGGGAAGGAATGAGAATTGTCAATAAATTAATTTTTCGTTACGTTATTTTTTATGAAATTTAACTGATGAATTTACGTAATATTGAAGGAAGAATTAAGAAACAGCTTGATGTATCTTGATGATGATGCATAATTTTGACTTTTTTAATACTATACGAGGATACACAATTTTTGTGAATATTTATTTTTATCTACAATTACTTCTCAAACTTTATAAACAATGAATTATACTTGTGGATGGAAACTAACTAACTCATTAATTCTTGCAAACCCAAGTTTTCTTTCTGAAATACTGAATTGAATCATTTATCTTTTCTTAGATTAGAATTTCGTTATAAAAATAATATTTACTTTCAATAAAAAGGTTACTTAAATTTCAATTGGACTAAAAATGTATATCTGACTTGAACAATAAGTAAAATCTAGTCTTCTTACTGTAAGTAAATTAAAACTATGCGTTGTGTAATAATTAATAAGAAAAGCTATAGCAAATTGCAGCTTTCTGACAAGAAAAATTGATGGATTTATCGAACATTTTGAAGTAATTTCGATATTTCATGTCATATAGTTAGTATTATATAACAAAGTAACATCGAGGCATTATTATACCGAATTTTAATGCAGTTGGAGATATTCGTGTGCTCTGATTATTTTCGTTACTAATCGTTTCGATGCATTAACCTCGCAAAAGAAATTGCCTAAGAATCTCATGCTGAGCTAGACAGGTCTTTCATAGTCTAGTCAGGACTTGGTGCCATGCTGGGACAGTCATTATAAGAAAGAAAAACAAGATTATAATTCCTTTGCGATGTCAATTATGCAACTGTACATTTAACATTACATATTCAAAAACAGTAATGGGACACTTCTGCAAGTTAATTGCAATAATTAAGTACGGTTAACATCTCGAATAAATAAATATACGTTAGCTTTTTGTATATTTCTGAATAATACTTGGCTTCACAAAGGATATTTCACGTTCATTGACAAGAAATACAGAAATACAGAAATATCAATACACAATTTATTTATTTAAAAATTTTAGGCCCCATATAGTTACTATATGTACAATTCGTATTTAGAAAGATTGTTGATGTTCTTCTTTTCTAATCAACAATAGTTAACAGTCTTTAAGAATACAATTGAAACTGAAAAAAAAAATATTCCCATCAGATCGAATGGAAAATACAGAAACTATTTAACATTTAATTGAAAAAACTGGTAAAAATTAATACACTAAAAATGGAATACCGTTAAATGAATAATGCTTCCATAAAAGGAAACTGCGCGATTCTTAATGGAATGTCAATATCAGATATCATTTACAGTCATTTTGTTTTCAACGCCTTTCAAAAGTTTGACATTTTTTTGACAACATCAGTTGCAAATAAAAGTCTTTCAAAAAATACAAGTTTAAATGTTTTGATTAGTTAAAAAAAGTCAATTTATAGAATTAATATAGTATTATACGCTTCAAAATGGCTTCAAAAAATATCGCGCAATAACATTAGTCGCGATCGTATTGATTACCGCCTTTAAGACATGATCAAGTAGAGTTGAAAATCCCCAAAATCATCGTGCTAAAACATTATGTTTATGCAGACTACTGCTTGATTTATAGCCACATTTATTCTGTTACGCGGAATAAACACGTTTATTTAGCAGCCATTATGGTCTGTGCGAAATAAAACTGGTATTAATCGCAGTGAAATAACTCATGTGCATCTTGAGGTAGTAATTTTAAAACGTCATCAATTTCTTAAATTTGAGTTTGTCTGAGGTGCGCAAATTGCCTCCAGCTGACACGTTCGACTGGCCGTTGGCTTCTTTTTCTTTCTTACTAATTCAGTATACAGAAGGATATAATCTGAATTGTGCAATGAAACTAATTTCATTAACTTTGTTGTTTATAATCCTCAAAATTGTAGACGAACAAATTTGACACTCGGAAATAACATTAAGTAAATATATACATTTTTGTGGTCGCTTAAGCGAGATTCTAATTAGAATTTCATGAAATCGGATTTTCATAATCGAACATTGAAGATTCGAAATGATGAAATTTTGGAGTAGTAAATGAAACATATCATGTTTCTACTGTCACAAAAATGGAGATTAATGACGTGGATATACAAGTTTATCCCCGGTATTCCTAGTTGTAGGAAGCGAATCTTTCAAGTCCTGTAGGAAAGACCTCCACCGTGGGAGATAAGGTCAAAAACCGAACTCATACTTTTGTTAAAATACTTATATGCGGAGAGAAAAGCAGTTAAAAGTATCCGAAACTTGAAATTATAAGGATATGCAGGATAAGAACTATCTTCGTCTTAAAAACCGTGTAGAAATTTAAAACTTATAGTGTTTCTATTAATGGTCACGAGGATCTGTGCAAAGGAAGATGCTTCCATTGTTCTTCATTTTCGAAACAGTAGATAAGTTAATATTTCGATAAAAACAGAATTTTTATGTAAATTTAAAATTCACATTTAATGTAGAAATAATAATGTAAGGTCGGTAAGTGAACGTTATGGCAAGGGGGAACTAATGGCTTGATCTGAAAGCGACAATTGCTTCAGTTGGAAGTTTCTATTGGAATATTCAATGATGATTGAGAAGAGGAAACACTGACAAAGGAGAACCAATTATGTTAATCAATATCACCAAAATGTATAGGAAACGAGGCTTGGACTTTAAAAACATTGGCTGTCAGGGTTGGCCTTCTGAGATTAGTTCTATAAGGTCCGAATGTGAATTTCGTTTCGAGTGGGAAGAAATGCCAGCAGTTTATTTGTTTGTTTCAAAGATTCAAGTAGTTCGCGCGTCAGGTCCATTACTGTTATTTTTGTATTCGTCATCCATTGCAAAGACCGTCTCATTTAAATGCTCGTTAGCCTGCGGGCGATTAGAAAAAAGACCTACTAACTGGATAATCGTTCGTGACGAGTCCGTGACCAGTAGCCCTTTTAAACAAGCGCTCGGCTGATTTAATTTCCCGTAATAGTAATTGGCGTTAAGTAGGCTCCGCGAGGCAATTTTTAAGAGCCCCCGGAAGACGAGTCGTGAATTCGATGCTCCGTCTGCCGGCCTTGCAGCACCGGTGAGCGTCACGTCGGGGAAAGTAACGTCCGACGAGATGAAATTCCGGAATTCGCGACGCGTAACGATTATCGAGCTGTTGCGGAGGGGATGCGGAGGGGATCGACGAGAGGAGGCAGAAGTGGGGCAGTGTTCCGCTCAGGGAGAACTGGTCGCTCGCTTGCTATTTGCTGTAATTGTTCAGCGCACGGTTACAGCATCGCCTCGCACGCCCGTTCGTTGGTACGTAGGTATACGCTCGCGTCGCGGAAGACAGACGTGAGCTCAATTTCGATTCGGCGAGGGACCGGTCCTGCTGCTGCTGCTACTCTTGCCACGCTCGTTTTCGAGATCGGTTTCGATGCGCGAGCACGGGACGCCGATTCACATTTAAGGCGAGCTCACGTTCTGCCGGGTGCACGTGACCCAGCTGCTGCAAAGGGGAATCCCTGCACATCTTCGTGACGTCACGCAATCACGACGCCCGCGGAGTTCCTGTCCCTTTTACCTGAACCGAACGCGGAATCCTCCGTCTAGCCGCCCACTTATTAGGCATTCCGCGCGGTCCGCGTGTATAAATTGGACGCGCCGTGGCCATGTGCGAAGTGACCGCTAGTTTCACGGACCGAACGGTCGGAACGCAAACGGCGCGGCAAGTTTGCGACGTGACGCGTGCCACTGCACGAACGGCCTTTCCTGATGCGAAGGTCTGCGATGGCAGGAACTTTGATCCCAAATTTCTTGCCGACTTTGTTGATTTTAGACGGAGAGGGTGGGCGAGCTCAATGGCCGGCAGGTGCAGATGAAGTGGCATTTATCTTTAGGATCGCGTTACTCCTGGCGAACGCTTTCATTTCTCCAACGACAGGAGCTCATTTATCAATGGCAGTCCATGTGGGTCATTCGCGCGATGATATATGTTCAGAACTTGCAAAGCCGTATTTCTCAAAATTAATTCAGTTTGTTCTCAGTGAATTAGTTTTTAGTGATTATGAGAAAATTGCGTACAAAACTTGTCGTTCTTAAGGATTTACATTTCTTAGTAAGATAATTAAAATCTACAATGGGCTCTCTGAACTGATGAACTGGAATCAACGCTTGAAAGTGATTTCTAAAGTTGTACAACAATCGAATCAAGCGTTTATCCTATTTATTCTTTGAGAGAGAAGAGATTAGTACAATCCTTCAGTTTATGGAACATTTAAGAACCAGAACAACACTTGCACTCACTTTGACGCATTTATCAGTTTCGATGGTGTTCATTTCAGCCAGTTGCTCATCCTTTTCGGTCGTTCCTTATCGTCCATTAGTACCACAAGAGTTACTTTGGTGTCATGGATAAATTCCTACCCTATTAAATTTTTTGTTTTCTATCTTCTTCAGTTCTTCGTGGATGACATTTGCCTGAAATGATCAGTAATCTTCCGTTAATTCGGCAGCGACTGACGAATGGAGTAATGAGATTCATTTTCCATTAAAATATTCAGTTGCTGCGGCATCCTGTTGTATTCAATTATAGAATACTCTGAAACGCACATAAATTTACACATGTCCACGTGATTCCAATCAGCTATAATATCTTTTTTAATTATCTCATTTACCTTCTGCTTCTCAGATATTGTCATACGGCTCAGGTTAGAGTTAATAATTAATAAAACTCAGAATAATACTTGGTAAACTGTTCCGTCAAAATTGGGTCAACATTGGATCATCAAACATTGATTCATTCAACTGTAGTTCAGCCATTTTTGGCCCAAGAAGACTTGAAACAAGCGGTCCAACGAAGCTGTTGGTGAGTGGTGACACGTGGGAAGAGTTTAAAAACATATAAGTCGCACTGGAGTGATTTTTTGTTTCTGCGTGCATCGCGCCCATTAACGTGGGTGGGACCAGCTAGCTGCATCAATCCAAAGTGTAATAGTTACACTTCTTGTATTGACCCAGCATTAATTGTTCACCTTTATGTATTTCAATAATAGCACTGATTGGAGTTTCAGTTATTTGTTAACAATTTTTCAACTAATGTGATTTTGTATTGTTTTCTTTTTTTTTTTTATAATATGAAAATAATTTCCCACAACCTTGTAGCCTCTTCTTTGCATGAAGACCCTGACATTTGAAAAAAAAAAAAAAAAATTATTTACAATCCTCCCTAGTAAAAACTAACTGCGGTACTGGCTAGCGCCACATTTGTTTCCTACCAGGGATTTTTTTCAGCTAAATGGAAGCTATAATTTATGCTCATAAGCTACAATTTAATTAATAATTTTCCACTTGTTAAAGTATTTATCCCAACCGTTTGATTACCCAGTACGTTTCTTCCAACTACGGGACTGTAAGTGCGTTTATTTGAACAAGCAATATTTCGAAGTCAGGGATTTCATTATACTTCACGGCCGATAGGAAGAGGCGTATGATTTAACGTATGAGCAGGCCTTAGCGCTGCCTACTGCGTTGCCGCTTGGACTCGATACAACATAATCTCTCGGACCAACATCGCGCGACGCTGTAATTCATTCGTCGAAAATGAGCCAAGCCTCCTCTACCCTACCGCCGCCGTTGTGTGAGCGAGCGCACGGTGTACTTAGGTGCTCAGCAGTCCAGCAGCCATTAAATCACATCAAATAATAAGTCTTGGCCAGAGAACTTTTAACGCGAAGCGTGATAACTCAAACGACGTATATTATATTCGAAATTCCGTTTAATCCTCGCTTTATACCGGGAGGCCCGAACGGGAGATTTGTGGTGTGGAGTACCGGCACCCCGCAGTTATACTTATGACCACCAGCCCGTCGCAACATCCGTCCGAAGTTTCGGGTATGCCGCTAACTACTTGTTGAAGATTCCTCTTCCGTTCCAGTTGCCGTTTATTTAACCCCGAATCGATCATTTCGTAACGAGCCATTACAATGTCTGCATTCGATCCAGCTTCAAAAGCGAGACATGAGGTCCTTTTCGGTAATAAGCCATTGGACTTTTTCGCCATATCGTTTCTTTAAGAAGCAAATTGATCGATTACTCGAGATGGGATTTGCGCTTTGTCCTGAGTTTACTAATGCACCCACTATAGCAGTCTGGAATTTAATCGGGATTTAGAATAAAACTTGAATTGCATACGTGAACATACGCGGAATGAGTTATCGCAGGTGCAACAATTGTTGCATGCTCCCCGCGTGGGGTGGTACTGGTCAATTCAACAAGTATCCGGTTGATTTATTTCTCATTTGACCTCATAGCACAGGAGTAATCTATACAGATCATACTTCAGTGAAATTAATTGAGAATTAATTCCAACACATTCACGGATTTAATGTTTTTTCGAACTGATTCATAGACCCTCCTTAATCGACTCCTCAAGACGGCTCCTAATGTCGAAGAATTTTAAGCAACTGTACGTTGAATTTCAGATATGACTGCATTTCTGAAGAATGTGATGTATTTGAAAACAATAATCCTTTATATTAGAAACTTGAATGAAAGTTATATGCAGATATAACTTTCATTCATCGAAACGATATCTTTCAATTATGTTTATGAGACGAATGTGCACTTTTATTGCACATTACCTCTGAAAAATAAATTTTGAATATATATATGTGTGTGCTTGTCACTCTTAGTAGGTACATATGCCTTGATAACTCTAGTGTCTTATTACGCTTTACATCAGAAATAACGTTTTTCACTTAGAATCACATTTTTATTATTAATCATTTGTGCCACGATTTTTCGTTTCATCCAATTAACTCCAAAGCCGAAAATCAATTCACTTTTACCTTGACATTAAATGATTATTAAATTTAACCGTAGTTCGTTAAAAAATGACATGGTCAAGTCATTTTTACTTTGCTAATATAGACTTAATTTACAATAATGATAAAGCATTTGTCGCATTATTTCGTAATATTTAAATTATATTTAGTACATGTCATTTCGTCCGAAAAAGATTTCTAATTAAAATTCATAAATTTAATGCAACTCGTTACTTTTTAAAGGCGTTTATGACGATAATTTACTCGCGAAAAAATGTCAACCATAATAAGAGCGTGAATTAATTTCAGTATATGCAACCATGGCCTAAAAAACCTAATTACTATTTACGAAGTATAAAGGCGACTCTAAAAATTTAAATTTTACTTGATGAAATTCACACATTAAATGACATTATGCATAAAGTTCGTATGTTTTATACTAAAACCTCAGAGTCTCATGTAAACACTAGTCTGCAGACAATTACAGGTTGATCGTTTAAAGGCGTCGGTCATCATGAGTCGACGTCACATTATACATTAAGTTAATAAGTCACTGTCAAGTGGCGGTCTGCTCATGTATTTATATGACACACTTATCTCCACGCTCCAACTGTGCGAGCGCGAGTTAGCATAGGCCCGTTCGCAGTAATTGAACGTCGTTCGAGAAGATTCGCAGAGGAGTTTCACACCGCGAAATTGTCTTATGTACTCAAGTGCCGTCGACGCTATTATCTCCGCTAATGTTTGCCACTCGTAAAGAACTTGCAAGAAAATCGATATGCAATTGAAGAATACGAGAAATAGAAATTAGAAAACCCAAAGAGAAATTTCTAAAGATACATTTTATTTGCAGAAGTATATTTTTATCGACATTTCTGGAGTTAAAGATGGATGCTTGTAATTCATCAAAAACAAATAATTTTCTTAAATGATAATGTCAAAATCTTATTGTTTTATTTTTGTGTAATTTCTTCGAATTGTTTTTATTATTTAAGAGACAATAAGATGAACCGGTCTATCTAGTAAATATTCAGCTAGATTTCAATTCCTGCCTTTTTCTATATTTTTGGTTAGTCATATGTAATAAATATGAAGTTAGTGATGTAGTCAGTAATATTTTTTTTTTTTTTTTTTATTCGCTTGAAACTTAAACGTATGAAGTTTCTTCACATATATAGATTTGGCTGCGTAGAACCACTATTAATGTGTCTAACAGGGCACCCAACAGATCAAGAATCTTAAAATGTTATATCGAATTTCACCAAATTATTCATTTTATTGATACGCTATCTTTAATCCACCATTTTGTATTTTATACTCTATTAATTAGTAACAATGGATTTTACCTTAGCGACTTCGATAGCCTAAAAAACTGCATCAATAATCTTGAAATATATTAGAAATATCTGTTTTATATTTGTTTCTACAGCTAACTGAAATTCTTTTATATTTATGAATCTTGAAATAGTTAGTAACTTTCAAAAGGGTTTCTATATAGAGTACGTCTATACTTTATTAAATGCCGAATTATGCCAAAGTAACAAACGAGCACGGTGCCCTTACTTATGTAGCTCAAGCATGTAAAAGAGCTATTCTTGAAATATTAAACGTCGTCGAAAATAAAGAAGTGAAGCTGAAAAAAATAACATTACTAAACGACATTGCCAATTAAATAGTTAGGATAATAGCCAAGGCCTAGGTTAAAAAATGCTGGCATAAAAAAGTCGATTTTACTTTTACGCAGAGATTTATTTAAATTGCGACCGCACCATTCCTGGACAAATTATCGAAATTGATACTTAATATAATCGCGTTTTATCGAGTGTCCGACGTTTCGGTCTAATTACGAATACCGACCTTTCATTAATTTATTTTCAACGGGGGCCAGCGATCAGCCTCAACAAATCGCATACGGCTCGGTTTAATTCACGCGCATTAGCATACTTTAACGGCGGATTCAGAAGCTGATGCGCATCTATCTCGTTCCACCCTTCCCTTCCTTAAAATCGTTGGTTAAAATCTCTCATCTACTTTTCCTCGATCAAAAAGTGCAGAAACGATCGCTCTATATACATGATACCCGAAAGGCCTCTTCGTTCCTTTCGATATATATATATGAGATAATTAAGCCATTCCCGCAACACCTTTTGCAACTCATTGTCGTCATGCCGACAGTCGCGCCGATATGTCTGTATGTCTCATTTGTTATTTATACCCATGGCGTCGACAGTGGTTACGAATATTGCTACGTATAAATTAAACTCACGGGTTCATTTACTTTTCAGCTGTTTTCCTTAACATTCCAGTTGTTGTTAATTGGCACTCATGCGAGTAAAGTGAGGCGTTTAAAATACAACCAATCCGGTTGAAACGTTTACAATGTAATCAGTTTAAGACTGAATATTCCATCAATACGATTAATTGTTACAAGTTTTGTTAGCAGATTTATTTTTCGCGTGCTTCAAGTTAATTTATCATTAGCCAATAGCAAAAATCAAATATTATATTTACCATTACTATTACTTTAATATTTAGGGGAGAGTGGGGTAAATATCTCATGAGGGGAAATCGGCGAGCAGACTGTTCCCCATTATTGGTCTAAGAGGGAGTGTTGTCGCATACGTATTTGAAATAGTCACATCTAGTATACCTTACAGCTTCAATTCGATATTTTCAATCGTATTTACGAGTTATTTCCATTCATTTAGTTTTGTAATATTTTGATTTTGTTTACAAGGGAATTCTGAGTGATTTAATTTTATTGAATTCTGTGGTGCATTTCAAAGGTTATCAACAACAAAATTAAATGTACACATGTGGGTGAAATCGACCATTTTTTGGTGGTGTAAATCGTCCATTGCTGTTGTAGTTTTAAAATATTATTAAACGTCGCATTTATTCATTGCTTACTACTGTTTATTCCATTTATGGTTGTTTATTCCTGCTATCTTACTTTTAGTTTTGTTCTTTTCAATTGCAAAACTACCAATATGTTGTAAACAAAATAAGGATTAAAATTTGTCCAATTGTTATGAATCGGGGAATCTGAATGAATTTGCTATATTACATTTTTTTGTTTGGTATAGTGTACGCAAAGTGCTTATAAAACTGATCATAATTTCTTGATAAAAGCATGCAAGATATTGACAGATATATAGTTTGATATAAAAATACTATTTAAAATGACATGAAACTGATACTCGCAGTTATTATTTTCTTATTTAGATCGACTAAATGAGAAATTGTCTATTATCCATTGTTCTATCAAGTGATTGATTTTTCTCAATATTTAAAACAAATTATTTTCATTTATTCCTGAGAATTGTGTGTTGTTCGTTGTTTATTCATACTGAAAAAATCTTTAACTTTTCAAAGTGATTGAAGCAGAGAAATACTCTAAGGATGATTTTTTACAAATTTTCGTTAATTATAACAATTTGTTTGTATGAGAGGACATTTATGTACATAGGGTGCATAATAAGTAACAATTGCAAAGTCGCTATTATTTGTTAATAGTAGCTCCACAAAATGTATCTTAATAGGAAAGTATAGCTATCAAGTTCTTTTTCTACTTTTTTCGATTTGGAAACTTCTCCAAATGACTTTCTACGTAAAGTTACATCCTTAGGATAGTCGTTATACCCAAATGGTGATAAAAATAAATTAGAATCATACATTTTGACTTAATGAACAATTAGTAAATGAATTAGTTTCTATATAACTTAGTGGAGAAAGTATTGTTTTTATAACTATATAAAAAATTATCGTCACCATCTGAACGCAATACAAAGTAAACGGAAGTTAAGATCTGAAGAAATTGGCTCCCATAATCATTATTTGGCAATACTTATCTACTAGAAGATACGATTCAAAGACTTCGAAAAAGTACAATTCATGAAAAGCTTAGAGGATTGCAAGTAATCGCAAATCAGTTTTCTGTACAAAAGAATTGAGAATAAAGTTGTAACCCTATCAGATTAAAGGCCGTTAATACAATCAAGAGTGCTGCAGTTTTCTTCCTAACACCAGGTTGATTTGAATAGCGTAAATAAAAATATTGTGCATTTTTTCATCTCTAAAGTTGTGCAAAATGTTTACATTGATCCCGAAACTATTAGCATTGATGCCAAGCTAAGCAAACCGGCATAAACAATCATAATGACATGCGAAGCCTGGACCGAGGCGAGGGCGACGAGTAGCTATCGGCATTACTATAGCCGTCTTAAGGTGCGGGTGATAGCGCGTTGTAAGACCCCGACGAAAATAACCAGCGCGTTGGATCGTGAAGAAGCTTAGAGGCTGAAGTATCCGGGCTAAAGGACTTGGGACGATTTCGACGGTCGGCTGACCTCGGCGGGTAATAAGAAAGAATGTGATTCTATTACGGGTTCAATTGTTACGGCACTGGATAGGAGCATCTTGCCAGGATAGACCGAGGGGAAGACGATCGCGCGATAAGATCGCTATGGCGCGCGAAAAAAGGCTTCCTCTAGGTGATTTTATGCTCTTTTTTTTTTCTCTCTCTCCTTTTCACCGCTTTTCCCATCGAAAACCCATCGCGACCTTCGCCCCCTAAGAAGCCATCGCATTAGGCAGGCTATGAGAATTTGTCGGCCGGAGCGACTACGCACTCTTCTTATTCCTTATAGATGACGAGAAAATTCTAAAAAGCGAGAATGAAAATGAGAAGCTACTCACCGTGCGTTGACGGAAGCGGGGTTGCCGACGTCGTCCAGAGACGGCTTCCTAGAATGAAACCACGAATGTAGTTCGTTACTGTTCGCACGTAGCTGCATAATCGCGGGATGAGCGGCGCCGTACGCACTCGAGTACAAGTTCGAGGTTTGCCACATCCCGCCGTAACTTTGCACGTCCATACCCTTAACTACTTAAAATCGCGCAACAATCAAATAGCTATTGCGTGCGACACTTTAGCATATATATGAATAAAAATGAAAAATTAAATCGTTCAATTGATCAAATCATCCACTACATATTAAGCGTTTGGCACAGTTTACAAGTAGGTGACATTGGTACAACAAGTGTTTGCAAAATACACGAAAAAGACTAAGTAAAATGTTTGACACTTGGAACATATTGCGTATACGAAACCAGAGAGACTTTGGACACTTTTCACCGAGAGGTTAGGATAGTTCGCTCGAACGTACGCACTCACGCGTTCTGCCGACGCGTGCGTAAGTGTTCGCGAGCGCGTGCCATCGACTCGTGTTTGGGGTGAGACTCCACCAACCCCCGCTTATCCCCACCAGAGTGAAATTCGTCAATGCGCGCGCCCTGCTTTTTGCGGTATCTCGGGCATCTTCGTCTCCCGACACGCGGGTGTTATACGCGCCGGTCGCCTCCACCCTTCCGACGAAATCGCGGCACGCGCGGGAAGTGCTCCATCGTCGATCTCGCGGGGAACCCCCGTGACGCCAATAAACTGCCGTATCTCCGCGACGGCTCGAATATCTCGTATCTTGTACTTGGACCCTCGAATTTTCCTGTATACAGCATCCTGGCTGGATAACCCTTAGCACCCGGGTTGGAAAGATCGTGGATTAAGTACAGAGGACCGATTACATTCTGCCGCGCGATTTTACGAGTGATATTCCGTCGCTCACGTATTAATCGAGAGAATTTTCCCGAGTTTGAAGATTCGATTAAGACTCGGGTCGAGCAGTAGTAAAATATTCGTTATAGAAAGGATTTAAATCAGGAGTCACTATCGTCTCTACTGTAGTTCTAATAGTACATTTAAATGTCTACGTTGCTTCGAGCTAAACTTAACATTCGTACTTTACAGGGGATCTGAATTATGTTCTTATAGTATTAAGCTAGACACATTTTCTGTTGATCCGGAATGCGAGATGGAAAATGATCTTGTTCACACGAAGCACACGGTGAAGACGTATTTTGCCAACTGTAGTTGAGGCGGTATTTTCGTCTGGTTATTTTCAAGTGAATCGCGTGGTGGATATTATATTGGGAGGATTCAGATAAGGCAGATTTACTGGAAGGATGTTAAATACCACGTGAAACATCTCATTTAGAGACAATTGGATACCATCAAATATAGTGTGTCGGTGTACTATAGAAATCATCTCTTTGTTATAGCGTGTTAATCGTGGTAAAGTTTTGCCATGTGGATAAATCATGTGGTATCCACGTGTATATTGGACATGTCAAAACGTCACTGCAAAAGTGTAGTTGTAATATCTTCACCCGGTCAAGTCGCTCGAAAGAGCATGGATCTTTCAATACAGCGACAAACTATAAATTTCCAACTTTCATGCCTGAATTATATTTTGGTTAAATATACTTCTTATTATGAAGACATTCTTGACCAGATGGAGATTCTTATCTACCTAAAAATTGTTGAAGAATAAATTTTGCATTTAAGCCTGGAATGGCTTTGATCGTTTTTAGGCTGGTCACCGAATAGCAGGTTCAGTCATAGAGTCCTGAAGAATCAAACTACAATGTTTGCGAACCGTCCACCATTAAACCACGTGATAACCAGGAAAAAAATCCAACTGCATGTTGACAAATAGAATTCCATTGTACACTTAGAAAAGTATTTGGTTAAATGAATAATATCTACATAGTTGGCTATTTGTAGAAGATATTTAATTAATAATACCAAACATATAATTGATAGTGAGCTTGTTACAATAATAGTTTCGACCCATGTTAATTATGAATGTAATGTTGGTTTTGTTTTATTTCTAATTTTTTCAAATTTTGTGCAATATATCTTAAGAATAAAAATATTTTTGATTTCTCTTTATTTTATTCTTGCATCAAACGACATTTTCAATGCGGAAATATTAGCAGATAACAGGTTAGTTATAATAATAAAATCTTTATTATTTCCATCATGTTTTGTTCATCGGACTACGCGATGTAATGATTTAATTTTCCCTCTAATATGCTATTTTTAAAGTATAACTTTTTCGCCATCATTAACCTTCGCATATTGTTGGCAGAACCAAATCTTAATTGAAATAACCAATTACTTTTCTCACTGTACATTCATTTTTGTTAGGTGATAAGAACGCGTGAAGTCAAGGTCCAAATTCTCCACGTGGAGAGCCTGCATATGATTTCCCGGATTTTTCCGCTTGGGCATTATCTTCGGTTACGTGTATATGGTGTGCTAGGGTATTTGCCAAATTGGAATTTTTCGTATATTGAAGTATGCAGGATCAGTATACATAATAATGTCATAGTTAGAAATCATGTGAAAAATATATTGGAGATTTTTATTATCTTTTTTTTTTACAACTGTTAATTCAACAATTAATAAATAGCCATCGAACGCCTGAGCAACAAAGTTTCAAGTTGGATTTAGAAACATTGAAATGATTTAGTATGTAGTTAAATAGTCTTCCTTAAAATAATCTTTTGCATAAAAAAAAAAAATTAATAATCATACACGGGAAAAAAGTTTTATTGGAGGAATCGTACTGTGGGTGTATTAATCATACAAATAATTGCGTCAACCATATGAGAATGTTTGTATCAAGTATAGAATCGTGCGCTCAACAGTGCTTTTTCCACGTATTAAATTATTCTACTGATATCAATATAAAAAAATCTTGTAAAAGAATAACAACATATAAGTTCACCTCCGCATTGTCAGTTTTATTAGTTCTTTTTTTTTATCCAGTTCACAAAAACATAGTTTCGTACAATGTTGTAAAAGTTTCTTATCGTATTTATCGGATTTTTGAAGGATTTTCTGAGGGACTTACACTTTCCTGTAATTCTAAAAAAATTGTTTAAACTTTACGACTGCTTTTAAAATTTTAATTGTAAAATAAAAAATACCTTATTAGCAGTCCTCAAACTAAAATGTAAATATTTTACGTTTCGGTCCCGGTGCGGACCGTCTTCAGAAAAATGTTATAAATACTGAAAAACAAAGAGGAAACACAAGAATATATAAGAATGACCCCTCCATATCAGGAAATGTGAGGTCCCTTCCATAAGGCAAAAGGCTATTGTCAGGTAAGACAATGCCCCTTCCATGACAATGTAATATGTTATTTCTTAAAATATTTAAATACGAAATGTATGTGAAATGTAAACCCCTTCCATACCAGGAAAATGTGAAGTCCCTTCCATAAAATGGAAAAAAGGAAAAATGCTATTCGTTAAATACCCAAAACATAAAATGTATATGAAATGTAAAATCCCCTTTCAGGACAAGGTAATAGGCTACTTCTTAAAATATTTGTTATTTATAATATTTTGAATTTGTTTGTATTAAACTGTTATAAATTTGTGGCAGATTTGATTC
>JAPYZR010002196.1:0-30385 GCA_030522945.1 Trichopria nigra
AAGCGAGCTTCGCGCGATAGCGCGCCAGGGGTCCAGGGGGCGGAGCCCCCGGTGGGGTTGGCGGCCGAAGGCCGCAGGGGCGAAGCCCCTAGTTTACAAAATGAAATGTATCAGAGAAATTATAAACAAATACTCAAATCGAATAAAACAGTCATCGGTTTTTCAAAATTGACCATTCAGAAGTCGAAATATCTTCGATTCTTTGATCTCCAGTCTGGATCAAATGTCAATGTTTCAGAATATAATGCACGCATGTATATGCGAAAATCAACTATGGAAAAAGAGTACTAGGCATTATTTCGAATTTGACTAAAATATTATGATTTTGGTAAAATGTACGTTTTATTATTTATCTTTATTTTTAACAACTCATTTCGATATACCTACCGATTGATAATAATCTTCATCGATGAAGCATATTTAATTCGTTCGTGAAAAATGTGACAAGTTCAAGTTTCAATCAGAACAGTTTTCTATAAACCCAAATAATAAACACAGTGTATTGTCTGTATTTTCTATACACAGTAGTACAGTAATCCTCTTAAGATCCCGTTAATGTATATGTTCACAGGATAGAAGCCTCACTGAAACCTTGCGTTTCTGCAACGCTGTGATGCCTTGTTTCGCTGCTGTGATAGCTTTATATTCATGCAGACACTCTTGGCATTTCAATAGGACTCCTAACGACAGAAGTTGTACAATATCAGTTTGATTTATACTCGAATAAATAAAAAGATTTACTTTTTTTATTATTCGTTGAATGCCATTACCGACAAATAGGAGAATCCCGATGCACAAGTATAAAGACTTTGCTGTTGACACAATTTTTAAATTATTTTAAATTCTTGCAATCTCAAGAATTTTATATTTCAAATTTTAACGATATATTTAAAATTACTGCAGTATTAGAATGTTTGGGATTTTTTTATAAAATTTCACGGAAAATGTTACACTTTTAAAATGATCAAATTGTACGATATCGAAAAATTGTTCAGTTTTTAAATATTTTAATTTTAGAATTCCTGTATTGGACGCGTGATTATAAAATTTGTAAGTAATTAATAACAAAAAAGAAATAACACATGATTTACAAAAAATTATTTACAAACAATTATTTACCAAAAATGATGTTTCAATAAATTTCAATTTGTCTAAAAGTACGACAAATTGTTTTCAAATACAGTAATATACAATTTCTCATAAATGTAAATACATATAGACGTGCCGTACAAACTGAGACTCCGTGATGTACATGATGCGAATTTAGAAGTAATAACGAAATTACGAATTAATTAGTAACAAAATTTTCGAGAATCCAAATTAATTTTAATGACGTTTGCATGCGGATATAGAATTCTTGTAACGATTACCAAGTGGAATTGCTACTGTCTTTTCAGATGAAAATGTTACGTGGTCGCAGGGAGACCTATTTTCGTCTTTTTTTTATATGTCTCATAAACCGTAGTTTCGTATTATTATACAATATTTAAACTGAAATAACCGAAAAGTTGGTTGAAAATTCGAGAATTTAAATTTGAAAAATTGTCCTGGGATTACTGAGATACTGAGAGAAACGTGATTTGACATTTCACCAATTGTATTGATATTGCATTTATTAATATAGAATTGTCACTAATTGATTGAGTAGTTATTTACTATACTCATTTTGAAAAAAAAATTGATAAAAAATGGCGTTTGTACATTTCATTCTATATCTTACGCTATATACATACTATACATTTATGGCATTTCCGAGGTCGCAAAAACAATTTTTTCATAAGACAAGTTTGATGTAAAATGTTTTCGATTGCCGGGGTCAAAAAAGGGTTTAAAAAAACGAAGGTGACCTTGAAATAACATTGAAGATCATCAAAGGCAAGGTCAAAACCAACGTCACCATGGATACGAAATATTTTATATAAAAATTTATACACGTGTTTCGATACTTTTTGAACACCCTTTATATTATTTACACCTGTATGTATATATGGTCAATTTTCCCATTGGAGTACTTTACTTCACTCTCATTCATATATATACTCATATATATGTTTATAGAATGTGATTTTATAAAATCAACAATAGATTATAAATAATTTTCACCCGACTAGCATCGATAATGAAACAAAAGTTGGAATAATAAAATATAAATAACGATGAAATGTTTTATTTCACATCCCTCACCAAACATCAATATACTGTTTAAAACAAAATAATGTACTTGTTACAGTTGCTGGCAATGCGTTTGCAATATATTGTGCACACAGCGTAATTACAGTAATTTTCACGCATGCCTTCGCACAACGAGCCATAAGGCTAATTCGACTATATACATCAATAAGCACCATAACGAAAATTTGCCGGCTTAATAATTCGCGACTATACGGTCTTAAGAATATGGTCGAGGTGAAAAGGGGATACCAGCAAATGGGATATTCGAGGCGCGAATATAAGGGGATGAATAAGGATTGAAGATGAATCCCGGACCCGGATAATATGAAATTGGAACAATTGTAAACCGCACACGCGGCTACGTTGTATATATACGTATATATAGTAGGATTTGTACAAATGGTAGTACGTTCTCTTTCTTTTCTTTCGCTCCCACTTCCGTTTACACAATGAACCTCTTTCCCTGACTTGTCGCTTACACCCTCGACTCCTTTTCGCTCTGATGAACTGTAGCGGATGATGACTTATATATATATATATATATAAAAGTCATGTGTGTGTGTGTGTGTGTGTGCAGTTAACGTAATGGGCGTGGTGATAGTATAGCCTTAAACCCATAGTCGTATAAAGGGTTGTCGACTGCGTCTCGGTCCGGAAAATTGATTGAAAACCGCATGATAACATCCGAATCCAACTTCATCGTTCGACGAACTTTACGCCAAAGTGCGTTTTTACAGATGATCTTTATTATTATTATTATTAATATCGACCGAAAGCTTGTGGCGTTTCTTTAATTAAAATTTTTCACGTTCTTACGCCTGGTGACGCGTTACAAATTTAACAAGCTTTAAATTAATTTAATTATGTTCATAATTTGTACGTCAATGTCAAGTCTTCAACTTAATGTTTGTCGCTGCAGGTCGTAGCCAGTGGTATTTTCGATGTCATCACTATTGTATCGCTCCTATAATCGTAATTTATATTATTATTGTAATCGTAATTTATATTATTATTGCCATTGTTGATGTTAATATGTTAATTATTTTTTTTATTCGTGTCCTTATATTGTCTTCACCTTAATTGACGGTAGTGCCATAGATACCACAAACATCATAAATGTCAACGATGGTAACGAGAATGTCATTCTCTTGTTCATTTTCTTGTCATCATCAGCGTCATGTTTTTTTTTTTTTTTATACCGTCGTTGTCATCTTTGTCATCTTTAACACCATTGTCATTGTTTCTATTATCTATTTGTCATCTTCATCGTTATCATCGTTACCGCCTTTACCTTCGGCATTATGATCATTATCGTCATCGTTGTCTTCATTATCAACATTTTTTCAGTTTCTGTTATCATTATCATACTCTTCACACTGTCTTCCTGACGTCATCATCAACATCTTTTTTGAATTCCTATCGTCATGGTATTGTTCATCGTCATCATCCGCCTTAAAATTACCATTTCTTACATCGTGGACATCATCGCCACTGTCATGTTCGTAATTGTCAGTTTCATTATCTCCTATCGTAATCGTCTCTTCCATGGTCAGCGTCGTTTTTAAAATTACCATTTTTTACATCAAGGCATTGCTATCTTCATCAACATCATCATTATTATATCATTTTCCTCATTGCATTTTTAATGTCATCAAAAATATTTCTTGTATTTCCTCTATTGTCGTCTTCTTCATCATAGTCAACATCATCGTCATTATCATGATTATCAGTGTCATCATCATTGATATGAAGAGCAGACTTATCTATTTATAATTATGCATGTTACGACGATTCTTTTCTCTGCTCAATAGTAAAATGAAAGCAGCGTCAGGGATGTAAAATGACGTTTCCGCTTGTCGGAGTTATCGTATTCCAAGTTTTTGATTCTAACACAATACGAGTTCAAGCGCGTGGATGTCTCCCCGCATTGTCATGGACAACTTATCCAGGATTGCATCATTTTATGTACAAACAAACGAGATTTTCTTTCTTTTATTTCATTTATATTATTTTATCGACAGTTTTGAGTTGTGTTGAAGTCTTTTTTCATTGGTTTTGTAAGTTTTTAAGAATGTATTTTATTTGTTTCGACTCAAGTCAGTATCGATTGTTCTGATGGTGAATTTCAATGACAAATAAATATAGTGCAAATTGTATTCCAGGCTCATTTTTTTCTTTAAAGACTTTGATCGTAACAGTTTAACAATAAAAAATCAAATGCAATATCAATGACGACATGAGAATATTCCACCAATGCAGCATTTTGTTAATTAAAATTTCCGTCGACCATATACAGATTTCAAGTAATTAGTTAGGTTGTAATTGATTATGCACACGCAACTGGATAAATTCAATATAATATATGTAAATTTTCTTCATCTTTTTTATAATTACTAAAATCTGTATGCTTTCTTATGTTATTTTTAGGATCTTTGTACATTTTAAAAAATTTAGTTTGAAGAGGGCCACAAAAATGACCTAAACGTCAAATATGGTTTCTTAAATATATCAACGACCCTAAACACACCAAGAAAACATTCATATTTTAGTAATTGGATGAATGATTGTTTTGGTATATATGACGATATAGAGTTACGATAAAACAAGTTACGAATATAATAATAATAAACAGTAAATTACTCTATTCAATAATTAACTCCAGTATATTTTAATAACGTATCAGGAAGTTTATTGTTGAGAAACATGTTTACCATAGTTCGAACTAATTGCCATTTTAATCGATTTTCTGCGATGGCGATACAGCGCGAGTGTTTAGTTAAGGCAAACGAACTCGTTCAAGAAGCAATAGATAATAGAAATTAATCCAGGTATATATATAGCTGCTACGCCATTCGACGTGAGCTATATTTTTAGTGGATTACGTGTATATATCTTTCGGGATATAGTATTTTTCTCGTGTTGTAATCGTTCAAGCAACCCCAGAAAAAAAAAGTCTTTTCCGAAACTCTCATAAATTTTCAAAACAATACCTTGACATTGTTTTATTTAGTGGCATGATTAAAGCGTCTATTGTAATTATAATGCTTAATTTTCGCGAGACCAGCGAATCTTATCCTTTACGAACGAATTCCCATTTTCGGGATGGCACGAAATGAATTTTGCTTTCGCAAGAATATCATATACTCTGGAGATTGGAATGCTGTTTTGAATGAATGAACATTTTCTTCTTAATGAAAGAACGACTCTGTTATTGTTGCGCGGAACTTGTAGAGTATAGTTTGCCAAGATGTTCATATTTGTACTACTTATAATTCAAAATCACGGAACGTTGCATTATTTGTTATATAAATATATTCTCTCGAAATTATTGAAGTTTGACTCACGTGATGTTGGAATGAGAAATCTGTTTTTTTTTTTTTTTTTTTATCGAGCAAATTATAGTAGAACATTTTTGCTCTAAAATTTGCTGCAAATAATAATATAAATATAATAATAATAATAATAATAATAATAATAATAATAATAATAATAATAATAATAATAATAATAATAATAATTTAAGAGTGACTAAAATAAGATAAATATAAATAAGTATAATGAAATAAAATAAAATAAAATAAAATTTTATTCTATATTGGAGGGAGTCAGAGAATTTATAATCCAGAAAGAGTGAAAATTCACTCTTTGAACAGAGTGGCTCAATTTTCACTCTTCTTTAGAGTAAAATTAAACTCTTGAAAATTTTTGGAGCAAATACGTAACAATTTTTATAACACTCCATACTATCGTACTTCTCAATTTCTTGGAGTGAAGATTTTTTAATTTTGCAATCTTTCAAAGAAAGTGAATTTGTCACCGTTTTAGAAGAGTAGCTTAATTTTACTCCAAGAAATTTAAAGAATGTAATGAATCCTTTCATTTGTATTTAGATCGTTGGCAATTCGTTCAGGGCTTAATAATGGCCTAAACGTCAAAAATGCTTAAAAAGCTCAATTTATCGCATTGTTAATCCTTGTGGAATAAAACCGTATACTCGTATAAATATATGTACGTGAAGAAATGTTAACATAAATTTTCCACATTAATTTAAGCGCCATATTTTTGGTGTAATAGAAATTTCTGGAAATGCGTAGAATATTAAAATATCGAAAGCAAAATCACCGTAGGAAATGTTATATCCTCAAAACTTCCCCGAGTAATATTTCATTACATTTTGAACGAAAATTGAATCAAATTTCAATAACGTTTAAAAATATAATATACAAGTATAACATGTTATTGGGTCAGAGTGAAATGTATACTTTAGAAATTAATTACACGTTTCTTGGACTGAAATTCTTTTTTAAGAAAGAAATATAAACATTATCGTTGTTAGTTTTTTGACATGTAGTTTCTGATTAGGTTTTAAAAAATATGAAATTGACATTGAGAAGTATATATATATATTCTGCAAGTAAATCGATCAAAATGTCTCAAAACGTCTCAAAATCAACATTTTAATAGTTTCGACAAAAATAAATTAAAAAATATGGTTATTAGTTTTCTTTACACTTATTAACTATTTACACGAATTCTGTAAAGGAAATAAAATATAAACTTCATATATAAACTCATATAAGCTTAAAACTTAAGTTATTCTTTCTGCTAAGTATACAACTTGTATATAGTAATCGATAAACATATGTTGATTGTTGTCAAGAGAGTTTAAGAGTTTTTGTAAGAAAAATTTCTGCTAACTATTGCAATTTCACTGACGATGATCGGAATGTTTGCGAGTTGTACTTTTTAATGGATATACAAAGCTAATTTCAAAATTTAAAATGGAGGATTCAAAATGGCATCGCTAATGGGTCTTTCTTTATCAAACGAATTTGCAAACTACGAAAATCCGTCAGAGGTATTATTTGTGTTTTTTTTTTGTCCACAATCCCTCGTCGCGAGTACGCAAGATGTCGGACTCAAGATGTCAGACTCAAAATGGTGGATTTCAATATCACTCTTTGAAATTTGAGGTTTGAAGAAAAGTTACACGTTATTAATTAATTAATTAATTAATAAGCATTAATAAAGTGGTAAAAAGTAAATAAACATCGATATTACGAGATGTTTGTATGTGAGTAAAAATTAAAAAATTTTAGCCATTAATACAATTTAAAAAAAAATCGTATAATATTACAAAGCTGAATTGATGAAAGTTTCGTATATATATATATATATGGTACTCGAGAGAAATACAAATTTGACGGTGTACTCCGGCTTTCAGCTTTTCAGTATAGCATCACTTCAGCTCGTCATCTCGCGGATAATATTATTTATTCTTTAAATTTGTACAAACTAATCTCTTACGTATTGCACGGCCATTCTGAATTCCTACAGCACTTCGCGATGTAAAATTGTTGAGTTTAAATAATATATTGTGTCGAATTTATTAGTAATTCTTTTAAAAAATTGAAGTTACGTTCCTTTTGTTTATAATTGAATGTATTCATTACTTCCGCGTTGCAGTTATATATATCAATATAAGTTACAAAAGTTTCAATTTTTTAAAAGCAACAGTAAAACAATAAAACGTCTTTCGCGTAGGATGGTATATATTCGTCAATAACGGATGTTTTTCAGAGCGTCGAAATATTCGCAAGTAGGAAAAATGTAATTAAAGTGTGCAAGACTGAAGTAACAAACAATGGTAAAAAGTTTTGAAAAAAGAATTAAAATCGATAGTGAGTAAATTTATGGTATGGTTTGTTTTATAAATACTCACCGACAGGCGAAAACCAATTAGAAGACGGGTGCAAACTATATATTGATTGTATCTTTCCGTATGAAAATTGTGAATAAAAGTTTATATTAAATTGTGTTGTATATTCTTTCAAAAATGATTTAATATAGTTATAGTTATATAATGGTATTTAATATTGAATTAACATTTATTTATAATTATTCAATATTTATAAACCGCCATCGTAGAAAATGTTGAACGGCAATAGCTGCGATTAAGGTGTAAAGACTTCGAATGGGATTGAAGATTTCCATCAAACTCGTTTTTCAATGAGAATATTTATGCGTATGTACGCTTCATTCAAGAGAAATTGAATTTAGCAGGTTTGAAAGTTTATAAATGCATCGCACTTGGACGACTGATGAGCCGCATGGTGACCGTAAATGGATTTGCGTTTATAAAACGAGTTAAAAACAGTTCATTGACAAATATAAATATATAATACAGACAATATAACGAGTACGAATATTGCTTTTAGTATATATAGTTAATGATAATAACAATAATTAATAAAAATGTTTGAAATTAATTCCATACAAAAATCTTGCAAACAAATCCTTTTATGTCAAACAACAATCCATTATTTCTCGAATTGTACTTCGAAATAAATTCAAATGAAAATTTTATTTACATTTGTGTGCTTTGTATTATTGAAATGTATTAATATTATCGCATTCGGTCGCTTATATGAACTTATCGTCTCTGCCTATTGTATTTTCTGACATATACGTGTATTACATATAATCTGCTCAAGTAATTGAGGGTTAATGTTACCCAAGTTACTGGGTAGAATTGACAAAGCACGTTTTGACACGTGACAGGTTAAAATAATATTAGGGGTTAACTGGAGTGACACTAGTAATTGCCCGGATTTGTAATCCGCCTGCAAATATTTTTGGGGTGAAACTAAACTGGTATATGTTCAGTCACCAGCCGAATTTTGTGTTTCACAGTATATATCTGGGCAGCAGTAGAAGCTTCCCGTCTAGTGCTCAATTATTATCAGGGAAAACTTGTCAACGCTCCCCCCCCCCCCCTTGTTTTATAACCAGATTTAATTGCCAAAGGATATTTTTTTTTCAATTTAATTAGCAGAAAATTTGAAGTCTTGAAGTTGGTACATCAATATCATCAGGACCAAATACCGTCAATGAGACAAAAATACTGTATGTGGCACCAAAATAATTTGTTATCAAAATGTAGTCTTTTTGGGTTCAATAGAACGATTGTGTATTATTCCAAATAATTAATTATTTACCGTGTTTTATAGCCTATTTCCAGTTTCCCAGCCATCAAAACCAAATATTACTGTACGTAAAATGTTTTTGAATTGCTAGAATAAGATGAATTATGATGAGATACTAAAATAGTTTGATATTGTAGTCGTTTTGTCCAAAAAATCGAAATTTTGTACGAAAAATCGAGAATTTATTTTTGTCGGTTTTCCACCTATTTACGGTTTCTTTACCGTTAAAACAAAATTATATTTTATTCGAAATGTTTCTAAATCTATAGTATAAGATACACTTATACTATATATATAATGTAGTAAAATATACATTTCACCTGGTTACCAATACAATTTGACTCTCGAGTATTTTTGGACCCAATCGTACAATTATGTACGAAAACTTATTTATGATCTACGTTTTATTACCCATTTCCTGTATTTTAACTGATGTTGGATCTTTTTCGTTTTAACAAAATCATCGACAATAATTTTCCAGATATAGACATATTCATGATTTGTTACGTGCTTATAATATTTTACAATAATTTTTATTCAATAATAATTATTAATTTTGAAAATAAAACAGTTATGTCATTCGTTAACAGGGAAACTGGTGAAATGTTAATAAAACGTATATAAAAAAAATTGTTGGCTAATTAAAATTTATAAAAATTAGCCTATCTTTATTTTTATTCTGTTGCAATTGTGCCGTTGCCTTTTACGGTATTATTAGAACAGTGCAGTGTATACCGACTCCAAGTATAGCATATCCATGTATTCTTAAAATAATACACACGTGTTCTTTTGTATTCTTCACCTTTGTGAATAATTGTATAAGTTTTATATTTGTATTTTTGTTGCATATATATACGTGTTAAAAAAAACATACGTATTGAAAAAAAGATCCGAATTAAAAAAAAAAAACAGATATAACAAGAGAAGTTCGTAAAAAAAGAACAACTGCAAAAATCGTAACATTGAATAACATGGATACAGGCAGCGTTCGTAATGAAAGAAAACAAAAAGACATTATCACGCTTGTAGTATAGTAAAACTCGCTATAATCAACTCCTGAATGTGAAAGTTCAATTTATCGCCTTGGCTAACGATACGCGATATATTCCGGTTGCCGAAGAGAAAAACCGAGGATATGTGCGTTTCAGTTTCATGAAAGTATTTAAACAATTATTTATAATGTCGATATTGTATTCAATTTTTTATATTACATTTGTTTGAGTAAATTTTTTAGCAAATTTAATGAAGTTATTTCCAACAAACGATCACAAGAAGATCTACTTTCTTTTTTTAATAATAATAATTATTGTTTTAAAATTTTATAGTAATGTGTAATAATAATTGAATTACAGAAATCTGTTTTACCTTCGGACGTATGAAAAAATGTTAAGAAACTATTATAATTTATATTGATTTTAAATTCCACTTATTATTACTCTTTTGGTCGACTATACAATCACCATAAAATGAGCAATTGAAAAATACCCAGGAATAACGGCCTATATACATACTGTACAAAATTTCAGGGTCAAATAAAAAGTAGCTTAATCGCAACGACAAACGTCTCGAAGAATCTCGTCCAGTAGATTTTTACGAACAATTGCTAAACAGATTTCGCCGATGTTCCTTTTATGGCAACCATTGACATTCGAATTTTCGCATAAAGCGTAGTTCGTTCACATTGTTTCTTTTGTTCGGGACCAGCGAGATAAACTGTTCAAAGGAATCGCAAAATATAGGTTAACTGTCTAAAACACGTGCATTATATATACACAACGAAATGTGCAAACACTGCTTCACGGGGTTGTCTATATTTCGCGTAGTGATGAAATTCTGGCATGTATGTAGATGTTGATGGAAAAAATTTATAAAACAGTGGGTATATATAGTAACGTATGTTACGATAAGAATCTCGTAAAAATGATAAATTGTATACTACTTTATATTAGACTTATAAAACAATTAAATGAATTAAATAATAATAAGAACGAAATCGATAAACGTAAATATATAGACTTACATTTATAAGTTATCAGAAACATGGAAAAAAACAAAATGATTAGAAATGGAAAAGAATTTTTTTTTTAAATGAGAAAAATCACAGAAATCTTAATGACAATGGACACGAAAGTTAGGAGCAAAAGTCAAACAGATAAATATATAATGAAGTGGGGAATAGCCGTCAAAATCGTCAATTTACTGCAAAGGGTGAATATGACATTTTCGTTTTACGAAATAATCAAGATTAATGGTTGTTAAATATGAAATAATAAGGACGGCTATTTACACATTTATGTACATTATTTTATGCTTAATGAGAATATTTTTATTTTTTTAAGAGTAAAAAAAAATGGAGATAAAAAATGATTGAAAATGATTTATATTGACGTGAGTTTTCGAAAAATGAAGTTTCCAATTAATAAGAGACGAACGAATTAAATTGAATAGAAATGCATTAAAATTGGTTAAAATTTGACAAAAATTTAAAAAACACAGTTCCATAATAAAAGAGGCCATGATAGTTACGGTAATGATAAGAACAAACATACATGATTACAGAATGACGATCTTAAACGATGAGATGAACTTTCAGATATTTACCATATAAGTATAGGAAAGACAGAGATAAGTGAAATACATTCAGCTTTTTCCAGAGTTCCGTCTCGTCGTTCCTAATTATTTACGTCATCCGCACAAGGGGGGTCTGTTCATTGATGACGATAATAATAATAATAATAAAAAAAGCCGAGAAGGAAAAGATAAAGATAGGAAAGGAAAAAAAGAAGAAAAAGGAGAAATATAGAAAATTAAAAAGAAGCGGAAGAAATGTTAATTAAAAAAAAAATAAAATTACAATATCTGAAAAATATTAAATATAAATCGAAATTGTTACATCTCGATAATGTGAAGAAAAGAAAACGAAGAATTGAAAACGTAATATGATACAATTCCTAAAAATTAGCAATGTAGAACAACGAATAGAATCAACAAGAATAAATTCGGGATGGTAAACACGTGCGACGGCACGAGCTTGCGCAAGCGCTCTTGGGCTCGTAAAGCAAAACAATAAACTCCAACCATAGGCGTTCGGTCGCTTAAATTTAGAATAGAAGAATTTATTTGACCATTTCGAAAATGTATTTTTCTACCTCCGTTGCATAAAATATTGCACTTCCCACGAAGGAGGTGATGCACTCGTAACCGTCCCCACTATATCGTCTACTCCTATACTCGTGGTGCCAAAATAGTATTCGAAATTCAAAAGTCCCTTCCTTTGCTCCCTCGGTGCATTATATATAAGTACTTTTTTTTTTGACATAAAATGCGATAATGAAAAATAATAGTCTCTATCATGGTATAATAAGAAGAGGTATAACATTGCGCATTTGTCAATGAGAAAAGAGAGCAAATCATCAAAATGTAGAAAAAAGATATGATAAAGTAGTTTGTTATTATGCAAGAATTGCAAGTAAATATACGATATTTGTGTCAGCCTCGCCTTCCGAACAGGAAAAATTCTATTGGTCGCGTACTGCGCATCTTCGGAATGGTATAGGTATACCTTGTCTTATTATACCATGGTCTCTATAAGATCGATTATATTTCGTATTTTTATAAAATTAAGCCATCCCCTCATATTCGTACAGAGGGAAGGACTTAATTTGACGAATGCAGTGTTGCCACAGTGCCTGCTTTCCGTGCACCAATCGTCGATGACAGTGATTAGTGTTACCGCATTTGCCCGCATTAGGCAAACATTCAAACTGTTGGATTGGTCGATCGCAACGTCGCATCATTTTAACACGCAAGTCCCAGGGGCGTTGCACTACTGTTAAATCTACAAATCCCTGGAGTATAAACAAATGTATAAATAAATATTCCTTGCGAAACCAAAAATGTCGGGCCAAAGTAATACAATATTTTGTAAAACGATTATTAATCGGTCGAATTTACATTTTTTGGAGTGAAATTTCATTCATAGAATTGAACCATTTCAAAAAAGTGATATTCACACTTTAAGATCGATATTTTACACTTTCCCGAGTGAAAGAGGGACCTCAAAATCAGCCCCTATTTTTGAGCCCAACGTATAACTTCTGAACCGAGAGATGTAAGTGACCGAAACGCGATTCAAAATAATCGTTATTCCATGCTGTGTCATGATTTTCTGTGAGTTTACCCCATATCAACCCCTAAAAACAGTAAAAAAACTATCCATATAAGGGATGTGATGTTTTAAATGACTAAAAACGTCGATAATGAATTTTTTAATAATTTTTTCTTTTACATTTACAATCGTAGCAGTGTCAAAATATAACACCTATAGGTCAGTTACACTAACTTATCATCATTCCAAACCCTAAAAGTATTTTCCGGCCTCTCCCTCTAATCTTTCCTCTTCTCTTCTAAGCACCATTTTCCTATCTCCCCCATTTCCCCTTTACCCATGTTTATCTTCAAAGCATCCCCTGCTCTCTTTCCCATCCCCATCCTCATTTTTTCTGTTTTCATTTCCTCCCTCACGATACATCCCACGGTTGTTTGTTCTAATCCCAGTATCCACCTACCGTATTTTTCCTGCAAATCGTTCCACTTCATGCCACTCTTTATATTCCCACACCTCCACTCCATACATAAATATTCCTTTCACAATACTGTCGAACAATTTCCATCTCCATTTTTTATCTCCTCTAAAATTCCTCTCTCCGTATACACCCATCTCGCATTGCTACCCTTGCCTTCCTTACTCTTTCTCAAACATGTTCCTCATCTCTGTTATTACTTCTCTTGATACATCCCAAATAGTTTACTGTTTTTACCCCCTCTATTCTATCATTTCCCCAACACCAATTTCTTATTCCCTCTTTTCCTTCATCATTCCTAATTTCTGTACTTAATTCTAATCTCTTTTCTTTTAAATATTCTCTCAATACCATTATTATTTCTGTTAATCTTTCCTCCTTCTCTGCAGCTGGCACGATATCATCTGCATATTCCAATGACCATATTTTATTTTTTCCTGCATTTCTTCTGCAATATATGGTATCGTACTTTATATATATAAAAGCTCATATTTTTATAATTATTCGAAACGTTCCATAATAACCATATAATGATTCATTAATAGCGTTGTTTATAATTGCGTCGTGCAAAACCATTAATCCGCAATGCCCTTGTAGTTTTGCCGTAAAAATTATGCAAAAATAAATCCCAACTACAAGATTACTTTTCTCTAGGCTTTTTAAAAAGAGTAGTTCCTTTATTCTATTCATTTCGCTTTAGCCGTTGGTTTTGAGATTGCGCAGATTACGCGAGTATTACGATGCGAATCTGATGGTATTGTCTTTACAACAATCGGTTAATTTAATCAAACGTCACAAGCATCATGAATTATTTTTAATGATTTGTCACCGGTAAGTGATGGAGTGAAAAGACTGCATGAAAAATGAACATATATTTTATTAATTCATTCTCGGAACACGCGGTCGTTCCACTCGCTTGAGCTGAATCACAAAGCAAATGATCTTCGCATTGACATTCTTCGCACGTATTCGATTGCAATGGATATATCATTAAATGTCTTTTTATATTATATAGGTAGATCTCGAAAATGTCAGATGGATTTAAAGAACGAGGGAGAATCTTCATTCTTATATATATAAGTGATGAATCGAGAATAGAATGTCAAAAATATGTGAAGAGAAAACTAATTAAACGCTTGAATGTATCAGTAAGTTTCTTGAAGGGAAATTTCAAGAAGGGAAAATTGTACCACTATATAAAAGGGTGATTTTTACTCTATTTTGCAGTGAGTTCTAGAAGGAGTGATATATCACTTTTTTAAAAGTGTAGTTCACTTTACACTCTTTGTATAATTAAATGTCACTCCATGAAACTTATTAAAGAATAAACGTAAACCTAACTTTAAAAATCTGTATTTTTTGTAGATTTTCACAAATGTTTCTCGTACCTTGCTTGATTTCACTTAAAGCAAAAGTGACCACTTGTTAATTGCGCAACACAGAATTATTGCACCGGGCGATTATCTAAACATGTAAACACAATATTAGTAGGTTAAAGCTTAAAATAGCAGCAAAAAGCAGATCTAGGTTGCAGGGGATATAATTTGTTCGATAAGCTGCAGTTTATTTTCAAAACGAGAAGTTGTTTTTGTATTTTACGTAGGACACGAGCTATGTGCAACGTTCGAAAACATACCAAATGGAAAATTCTAAAGTGTAAACGGATACGAATAAAACCTTACAAAGGCGTATTTGATAAAGAATAATAAAGTGGCGTTATATATATATATATATATATATACCAAATAAAATGTATTTAATATGCCGTTATATATGTATATACACGGGAAGATTATTAAGAACAAAAATACAAGAAGACAAAAGGAATATTTGTATATAATATACATATATTCCTTGCTCTTAATAATCTTCCCGTTTCATATATATATATATATATGTATGAAAAATACAACAAGACAAAAGGAATATTTTAGGAGATGGTCAGCATTATACATGTTTATATATATATATATATATACATAGACTAAATCCAGGACACGATTTTGATGTCAGGAATATTACAATTTTAGCAAAAGAATAAAAATCCACAAACTATTTAGAAATTTGTTTGTTTTAAGAAAAAAAAAATAAGACTATTATTATCATCGTTATAATATAATAATGATAGAACATTATATTAATAATAATCATCAAAGTTACTCACGTATTCATTTATCTTTTTTACAGTTTCATTCTAAATTTCTTCACTAATATTCCATTATACCCACGCTTAAACGCACACAACAATTCTTGTAAAAATGTACACGATATTAATATAGACAACGAATTATTGTTCTTTACTATTGAATAACTTTGTCAGTTGCTACTTAATCATCATCCACAATAGTTGATATATTAATTTATTAAACTATAATTTTTAGATGTTACAGTGTTCACTAAATTGATTCACTAAAAGTTTGTTATTTTTACTGTGTAATTTGCAATTATTAAGTTAACTCGTAATTTACAAAGAATTGTAAAAATAAGGTACAAATTTGATATTATAATTTTCATTTTTGTTGACAAATCCAAATTTTCATAAACAAAAGTTTTTCAAAAACCTTTTTATCACAAAATTAAAACATTGATTCGTTTATAAATTAATTATTTCAAAGGTGCAAACCTTTATTTTATAGTTTTTACAGTATACCGTGTGTTAAATTATTTATTTATTATTTTATAATTTTTTGCAACAAATTTTGTACAATTTTGTACAAATTGTTAAAAGAGGATTAGACTACAAGAACTGACGATTTAAAAAAAAATAATGTAGATTTTCCAAGCGTCGCGCGCCGCCATATTGGATGTCATTGTGAACGAAGAAGCGCTAAAAATTTTTCTGCATTCAATAGGTACTATGGCAAAGTTTTACGATTCTCGGTCGTTAATGCATTTTCTTACAAGAGGGAGCTCGGAATCCTCGTCTTGCAGCAAAATTACGAACATTCTTTAATTCGAAATAGCGGAAGGAATGTACATTTCGTTCATTCAAGTTAGCGAAGTAAAAAATGTAGATTGTGAAAATCTAAAAAGAAAGTATCGCTGCGTTTCAACAATAAATTGAAAAAAAAATCTGTTTTTTTTTTTTAATATATTCTCATTATTATACCGAACTATATATTGTCAGTAAATAAATTCAGGTTGCGTTATGAAATTTTTACTTTTCATAACGTTCGAGAGATAAAAATGATTCTGAATCGGGATGAATAGGAATGATAATGAATTCTAAGGTGTAACATTAATTTCACCATGTATTCAACAAATAAATTGCACATCATTAATTTGAAAAAAAGAACAACCAAAACTGCTGCGTGAAATAAAATGCTAGAATGAAAATAAATATAAATATATATTCGATGATGCTAATTAGTGTGTTATACATAGCGACATTTGCAATCGAAGCCTACAATGTGTGCAAACAGAAAGGCTAGACTTACATAACAGTATTTAAAGGCTACAATGAATGAGATGACATTTTTAAAATCTTTTGATGACTATATGTTTTAAATTCTGACCGTCTAGAGATCCTACAAAAATTGTTCAAATTAGTTTGGTATTCATCGTAGTTTCTGAAGTTGCAAGTAGTCCTCAGTACTATTGTTTACCTTAAGATTTAAACGATGCTTAAATTAATAGAGGACAAATGAATTCCGATCTAAGACAAATATTAACCCATTGCGGTATACGTTTTTCAGATTCAGAATGGTTCTTCGTGACAATTATTATACCGAGGTTTTGAGAGTCGCTGTTCACGAATCTGAACTGAGATTTTGAAAATTGAAAATGGCGGACCCGAGATGACCGCTAAAAATCTTTACAGCATTGGATAAAAAATACCGATACTGATACCAATATCCACAGCGATTCCGATACGAATATCAATACCAATATGAATACGAATGCAATTACCAATACCAATAATATCACCAATAGTATCACCAATGCTATTACCAATACTATTACCAATACAAATACCAAAATGAATACCAAATTTATTCTTTTTTAACATTTTTAATTTTTTTTTTTTTTTTTTTTGAAGACAATAGGCGAGTTATTCAAAACCTTTATTGAAACAATGAAAAAAATTGATTTCAACTGTAACATACTGTTAGGTCATGTTTTTTTCCCAATCATCAGTTTTGAGAACTTCAATATTGACCAAGAACTCTGGTGGAGATGTTTGCGAATGTGAAAAAAGTTTAAGAAAACTTCCCGATTCGCTGCCTGACGAAAATGCGACTAATAAGAAAATCGCCGTAAAATACTGATTAAATCGCTTCGGTATAAAGACTTTAACTTACGTATTAGCTGCAAATATTGATTTTGACTTTCAATATATCCTTTCGTTTTATGAAATCGGATAAACTCGTGTAATTTACACGTACTTGATCGGACTTTGCGCTCTGTCCGCTCATTAAAGGTTCGTTTATTGAAAATAATACAAATAAAAAAACGTCACTTTCACGCAAAAACACCATTTTATTACACTTGAGTAATTCTTCGTGAAATCGATCAAGATTTGACATGACATTTCCGATTTTGTTGAAAATGTGAGAAAATATGTAGTATTTGGTATACATTTGCATTATGTGGTAAAATGATTTTCCCATATGTTGTAAACATTTTCCCACATTTTCAACAAAATCGGAAATGTCATGTCAAATCTTGATCGATTTCACAAAGAATTATTCACTTGTCTCTTGTAAAAAATATGACTTTTTTGGAATAAATCCGGGCTATTTTCGTGGTTTGATTTCGAATTTTCATAAATAATGCGATAGTAATGTATAGATATTATTTCCATTTCCGTAATATAAATCTTCAGTATTGATTTTGATTGAAGTAACAACTTTTAACGTATTTTAATGCGAATGACGGAAATAGTACATTTATTTACACGTGTGAGAAATACAAATTTCCCGCATCAAAACCTCTTGTGAAAATTAAATTTAATTATTTTATAAAAAAGAAGATTGACATTATGTTTTCGTTACCGAATTCAATTTTTTAACATAAGTCATCTACAGGTATATGACGTCCTAAGTCTTGAAAAAATAATTGCATATGTGATTAGAAAGTATATGTATATTCAAAAGTAAAGTATGTACGAGTTTTTATTAAAAATTAGTATCTCAAGATTCAAGCGTCTATTTTCGAAGCATTAATTGCTTAAGCCTTTATTATGAAGGTCGGAATTTCCCGGTCGTTCCTTGAGATTTAGATCAATGCTTATATCTGTATACGTGGCCGGAACTAATTACACGGTCAAAGTACCAATTAAAAACGTATATGTACTGGACGATTAACGCCAATTTAGAATCGATCAATCGCATTACCTCGATTGCACGAAACGACAACGAGATTCGGTTTGGGTGATTAAAGTAATGGCCAATATTTCGTGACTAAAGTCTTGCCTAATGACGGAAGAAATAAGCTTCCTTGTTGGGAAAAAATAAAGAAAATATTAATGAAAACGATAGAACTTGACTTTTAACAGCGAATACCAACTTTGCCGATCATTAAATACTTTCAATCATAACGATTGTTTTGAAACGTTTACGAAAATAATTAATAGCCATTACGTAAAGAATTCACGAGACAAGCACGTCGATAATTAATTTCATTAAAAATGCATCACTTTAACCGACCGCTTATATAGTACGAAGCACTTTTTCTGAAACGAAAGACTCCCGAGAACGCCTTCAAGGATTTTTCTCGCAGTCAATGGACCGCGAATATATGAAAAATCAAAGTCGCTCCGTTTCGAGTAATTCAATTTATAGACGTTTGATTTCTTCGCTCTGAGCAATAATGAAATCACATTTTTTGTTCGTGTTTCAGTGGCGATCCTAACCCTAACACTGGACGAATTTCGTATCTTCTTCCAGTGAAACTGTCACTCTGGACTTATATCTGCTCTCCATGAGCGTTTCGGTAAAACAGTACTTTTCGACACTAGTTTGGAAATTCCCTTTTCTACGAATGTGCGGGTTTTACCCACGTGCAAAATATAAAATTTATATACCGGGTGAAGTGCGGTTGAAAATATACAACTGATGTGCGTAAAAGTCAGGCTTTAAGCACGCTATCTAAAAAGTAGCTTTTTCGAAAGAAGTTAATTAATAGAAAACTTTGCAGACTTGAAAAGTGATTGACAATGGAATAGCGGATAAAACACAAAGGAGAGCTGAAAGTGACCAACAAATGTCACACGTTCATCGATCGTTTCGTATTCTCGATTTCACAACGCACCAGAATATCATTGAAATCGGTAAAAATCATTTAAAAAAGGGATGGTTCCATTCCTTTGACAAAGTCGCAGTAAAAGTAACGGGCACCATTCTTAATTAAAAAAAAAAAAGGTAAAAATGTGAAAATATTCTGTTTTCTCTTCCTGGATGCGATTAATCGGGAGAAAATCAGTAGTTTAGAGAAAAAATCCCTATTAATTATAGAGTGACATTACGAAATTTCCTTCGCTGAACTATCAGAAATACGATCGTCCCTATAATGACGTTTTTAAAAAAATCACTCAGCTTTAATCCAATCCTTTGCCACTGCACACTGGTCGTATTTCATTCTCGAGACAGCGGAACGGAGTTGAAATAAAATATGAATTTGTACGAGTGACAACAACGAGAATCACGTTTGGAGTGAAACGTCGCATTTCATCTTAACACGACGAGAGTGAAGAGCGATTATTAATTTTGAGGTTAGCTTCCAAAGATAATTGATTAATTAACTCGTCACTGCCCCCTTGAATTCCAAATTAGAGAGTTTTTCGAAATGACACATTTTACTACGCATCACTGGAAAAATTACCGTATTGACCGATAAAATCATCAACAACGTCACGCACTGAGAAAATCGGTACAGTTAAAATTGCGACATCAGTCGGATAAAGTTAGATATACGCTGTTTATGCCATTGTTTTAAACAGTGCTTGCCCCTTCAAACATTTCGTCACCGAGACGTTTCGGTAACGTTGCAGAAACCGTAAATGTCCTATTTCAGAACCGTCTCAAATACATTAAAATCAAGTCGGGGGATTTTCTCCAAAATTGTTTTTGAGGACCTGCAAGCTTCCTTAAATATTCCTTCACTCAAATGCGAATGATTTTATAAACGTTTCAAGCAATGGCATTCACTCGAGAATATCCATCTTTATCCAGCCAGTGGCGATACTTTTAACACGAAACATTTATTTCAGCGCACAAACGATAGCGGTGATTGTTTCACATACGTGTATAGCAATATTTCACTCGTGTAAACAGACGTTTCAACCGTGCAGGGGTGATCCGTCACGTGTGTGAAACATGGCCGAATGAACGTATCGCGGCACATTCGCGATAAATTACCGTATACACGCGTGAGAATAGCCACCGTCAACGTCTACTGATACATCCGATGAACGTATATATATATATATATATATATATATATATATGGGAATGATGTTGAAGAAATTTTAGGCGAACGTTCCACAGGTGTCTGGTAACTTTGCCAAAATATTCGTATGGTCATTTTTCCGACCAGTCCAGACATTTTCCGCAGGCAGATCATAATTCTTCCAATAAAGTGTAGCAAAATGTGACATTGACAGATGCCAGTTCTAGCCTAATGGTAATTTCTGTAACGTCTCGTCTTTTTCGGAGTACGAGACACCGCGGGACGTAAGATCGTTGTCTCCCATGATACTTGTCTTGTCGATCCGTTCGACAAATGTGACTTTTCTTATCAGCGAATTATGTTGCTGACATAATGACACAATCGCAACTTTATGACATACATTTTATGAAACATTATTATCATTAGTGATGCTGTCGTCGTCAGACATCGCGTCGAGAAACTTAATCATTTTCGGAGTTATTTGGCCAGGGAATCTAAGGGTTCCCTTGGAGACTCGATGCAGGCATACCTTATCGAAAGAAAGTGGCAAACTCAATCTCCGGACATTCTCGAGCGTCGCACTTGAAGCACCACGTCGATCACTGTTGACGGTAAGCACGAAGAACAGCGAAGAAACGAAATGCACCAACTAAATAAGCGCGTCAGGAGACGGCCTTTGTTCTTTCGGCGGCGGCACGTGCGTCCGTTTGAAAATCGATCGTGATTGGCGCGAGCGAATCGATAGCGGCTCGCACGTCTCGATTCGACTTATGGCATCGAAGAGTGGTTGAGATCGTAAAGCGAGAGAAGGACCCGATCGGCCTCGTGCACGCGCACTCTTCGACGGCATCCGCGAAACTAACCGTCGAGAAGAACGAGCCGACAAGGGGGAGTGCGAGCTAGACAGAGGGCGATAGAGAGAGAGAGGGAGATAAAGAGGGAGAGAGAGGTTGTACGGTCTGGCCCGGGCGCCGGACGGACTTGCGCCCGTTGCGATCGAGCCAGGCGCAACATGTGGGAAAACGGTAACAGTCTGCCTGCGATCTGCGATACGCGGATATATCCACGGCAACGACACGCAGCCCGACGACGGGCATCGACGTGTATACGCGATGGGGGAGCGGGTCCCCCACCCCCCGATACTCCCCCAGCTCCCGCTCCCAACCACTCTTCTCCGCCCCGAGTGCGAGGGTGCATATAGAGGGTTCCTGAGCTTGCCAGCCACCGCCGTCGCCGCCGCCACCGCTAAGCACCTGCCGATAACGGATAAGCCGCTTTTAATCCCGTCGTGTCCTGCTACCGTATCTCCTGCTGGCGAAATCGATGCCTCGCCGGTCGTTTACCGCCGCAACGCTGATAATGGAAAATGTATGGACCGCGCAGAACGCTAAAACCCATTTTACCGGAATGTTTGCTTTGTTCATCATGCATCTTTGTTTACGAGCTTTCCTCGAGGTGGTAAATGCGCATCCACCACTGAGGGTTTTGATGCGTGATTCATCACGTTTGGCGACATCCGATCGAAACACACGATTTGCCATACGACAGATCTTACAGCGTTTCGTTCATTTCCATCATGTCTGCGTAATCAAATTTCCGCGAGAGCGACCTTAATGAACATTCAGTTTCCGCAATGATTAATGACTTTTTATTTTGCCTCGATGGTTCCGATTTCATTAGCATTAGCCGTTTTTGCCGCGAGGAATCAGTTCGTTAAAAGTGGTTTTTATCATCATGGTCAATCATTTTACATCATGGCGTGTGTTAATTTTCTCGAAACAGAGTACAGAATTCACGGTCAGCTACTTGCTAACGCGGCAAAACATCTTCTTATGGGATTGGATTGTTTTACAACGTGATCAACTATTGTCAGTTTTTGTAAATTGGTCAGCTATATTCTAACCTTATCAATGTATATTACAGATTTGTTGATCCTCAGCCTTTTACTAAGCAGTTTCCTTCATGCAGAATATGTTTTGACCGCAAACTACCACTTTACGACATTATACCCTAATAGTTTACATAACAGCTGATCTGATGTGGTCAACAGTTGATAGTTTCTGCTTGAAGAATAAGCTTGGACTAAACCTACTCAATTACACGACTGTTTGGTCTAGTGCTTCTCCAAATCGCATAAATATTTACTTCATTATACATTCAATGGACGTCCTATGTACTTATAATGGACGTATAATGAACGTAAACATAAATAGATAAGGGCAAAAACTGGACAGTCATCGATCTTCCCCTGGCCGTGAGAGATTCTGTCTCATATACATTGCATATATTAGATGGGCGAACGCTTTGGGCAAATCCTGCAACGAGGAAACTTTCCAAGTGATTTTCGTTGGTTCGTGCTTGATTGCAAAGTCGTAACTGCGGTCGTATAAACATCAATGCTCGTACAAACAGGATGAGTCAAAAGTTGACTACAGATACTGACTAAAGATGTTGGAAATTTCAAAATCTTCTGCCATTTGTCTTCTTTACGTCTGTATTTTGATATTGTTGTACGAGATTTCTACGACCAGTAACGACTTACCAATTAAGCATGAACTAACGAAAATTGCCAAGAAAATTTCCCCATGCGGGGGGATTTGGCCAAAGCGGTCGCCCGTTTATTCATGAATCTCGTGAGCGAATCTCTGCCCATCAGTGCACGTGCGAGTCCGGACGTGAATTATTCGTGCATATGTGCATATTCAATGCACGTCCAATTTCTTACGGGGTCAGCCGGTTTCCAACGCTATCAGCGGAATTTTAAAATATTTCGTCGTCAATTTAGACTGTTATCGATCGATAGTTTTTTCATCGCGAAGAATGTTTTGACCGTTTCCAACCAATGATCTGACCGTGAATTCAATAACAATGATTGCACCATCGACTAGAAAAGAAGTCAACTGAAACATCTTACATCAAGACGTAATTCCTTAAATTAAATGGATTTCTATTAAAATAATTAAAAAAAATTATGAAACAAAAAAAATGTTAGAGTAATACACAGGCTATATACAATATTAATATTGCAGGAATATGACCAGTTGTATTAGTAATCTTTATTGTTCACACTTCGTGTGTTTACATGGACACATATCATATACACTTTTGCATTTTATATTTCTACTTTTCTACGTTTTAACATCATTATTCATTCATTCCTTTTACACACGCACTCTCTCTCTCTCTCTCTCTCTATCTTTCTATCTATCATTTCCATCCACTTTACCTGTCACTTTACTTTGTCATCCTCATTCAATACAACCATTCTTCTGCTTGTTTTCTCCTCCATACACTCGCAATCTCTTTTCATATGCTCTACTGTTTCTCTTTTTCACTCTCTCTCTCCTACGCAATCAGCACACTCTCTCTCCTTCGTTTTTCCAATATTCATTTCCCTCTCTTCAATTTCCACAGGTAGTCGCAGGTCGGCATACAGTGACGAAGGAACTGGACCATTTAATGATCAATTGAAAACAATAAAAAGATATAGAATTAAATTAAAAGAATAATATTTTACATTCAGGGGAAGTTCTCGTCTGGGGCCCCAAAGCCCCTAATTAGATTCTCTCGAATTCTTTTTTAGATAGAGGGAAATAAATTAGACCCTCAACTTTTTGTTGAGTATGTTATAAAATACAAACAAAAGAAACTTTTTTTTTTATTAAACAATATTTTGACAACGCAAAACAAATTTTTTAAAACACCTTGTAACGTAACCGTCTGAAAAAAAGACACCTTACTGTTGGCCACACTAGCACAGCCTGCAAAAATTAATAAAATTCAATAATCGAAAAGCAGTTGGAGCCCCTACTGTAGAATCACCCAGGACAGTCAAAATTTACCAAATTGGCGAACTATTTAATTTTCACATGCAGTTAAAAAAAAAATTACGTACATATCACCTTGATTGTAGTAGGGGCTGCAATGACTCATGGCTAATCAGCGGTTTCAGGGCCATACATGAGTCCTTCTCTCGTAGTACTTTTGGTAACTCTACTTACTATAGTATGGATATATATATGAATTTACAATAATGACAGATGATTGTAATGATGGCTTGTAATAGTGTTTGATGATGTCGATTGATGTGTTGTGGTAATGATGAATATTATTGGATGATAATGAATAATAATGAAGATAATAGACGAAGATGACGGAGATGATGACCGAAAATGAAGTTATGACTGACAGTGGAGGGGTGTTGGTGATTTCGGGGATTAATTCAAGATGATGACGGATGATGGCACAGTTAAAGATGGATGCCCATGATGATGAACAATATTAGCTGTCGAAGAAGACACATACATTGATGGTAATGGTGATGACAGTCGATGCTCTCTATTATTATCCAATGTCATCATCAGTATAATCATCATCCAACATCATCAATGGACATCATAATGATCTGACGTCACCATCAACCCTTTCGTTTGACGTTTACGTAACTTATTGATTACAATTTGTTGTTTACCAAACTGTAAAATCTTGCTGCAAATAGTAGTACCCGTACGTCCTGCAGAATAAATCGGTAAATTTAACAGATTTTTAAGTATTATTGACAATTTTTGCGTATATACGGACAAGAAGTTTGTAAGTTATATATTAAAAAATTGTCAATCAGGTTAAAAATAGTTTCGAAAAACGAGCATCAGTTTGCGAATATAATCCTTTATAATTCCTATAGGTATTATTAATGGATGACGTTTGATATTTACCGATTTTATCAATTTTAGACTGTTACCTAAAAGGAATATGCTTTTTATTTTAGATAACGACAATAAAACGGAAAATATATTACATAAAAATAATATATGGTAAAATAATATGATATTTCCGCAGTTAATGAAATACACAAACTAAATGACATTTCAAATTAAAAGTTCGTTAATAAAAAAGGGGCTAGAAATAAATATTTGAAACGTCACGAAGTACACATGTCAGTTTTACAAAATGCCAAAAAACAAAGGAGAGGAAGTGAACTATAAGGAAACAAGCGTTTTATCTGTGTTACTTAAAATTTAATTTAATTGATTGACGTGATTTACTAGCCGGTCAGTGTTTATTGTATGTTATTATTATATGCTTTTCATGTTGTCGGGGGAATCTATATTAAATGCTTTTTAAAAGATCTGTCTTAGCTTTTATCCGTTCCGCAGGTTACACCCGTTTTTCCTCTTTTTAACTGAAACCAAGTTTGCCAAAGTATTGAATCCTTTTATCCGCGATTATCATTTATAAGCCATGGTTTTATCGGAAAATTGTATTGGACACATTAAAATTTGATGTTTGCAAACTTATTTATATTAATGCTCCATCAGTACTGCAATTAGCCGTTTTCGGTTTTAGTTTAATTATTAAAAAAAAAAACGCCATTTAGAATTTTGATAATCGTCACGTATAAAAGGAATTAAATCTTTGTCACTTTATCGTAATGAGCGAAAGGATATATAGATACTTTATGAATTTTGTTTTTCGGCTTTTAATTAATTGAATGATTTATAATAACGTATTATAATATAATGGTACTGTGACAAAATTTCAGCGAAATTATCGTATTATATTTAATGAATGTGACCACGACATACATTGGCTAAATAAATAACGGCTTATATTAATTATACAAATAATGCTTCATATATAATGGTCTGAAGTTATCGTCAAATCCAAGTGTATCGATACACGGACGTATACGTAAATATATATATATGTATTATTCTAAAATCTATCGGTTTGCAATTAAAGTATTATAGCGATTAGTGCGTTAACTTGCATGGCGCATACGCGATTTTTAATAGCTTATATATATATATATGTATATGTTTGCATGGATGCTAAAATACGCGAGGAGAGAATTCATTAATTTATGTGTACATATGCTTTTTTGCCAGCGATGTCCTAAAATCGCCTACTTTCGTAATATTAGCATGAAAAGCTTTTAGAGTTGATGTGAATTTTCACGTTTGACGATGATGCTGGTTAATCCTTCAAAGAATTGAAGATGTTGCTGGATGGTTTATGGATGGTTATTATAGAATCGCCCTTAAAAGCCCAAATTTCAAAAGCTCAAATTTTGAAAAAAAAAAACATTTCAATAATTTTTTATTTACGTTTTTGTTGTTGAAAAGCTCAGTCGGTAACTGTTCTACATTAGAACCCACTTAATTATTTGCATTACTTATTACTTTTAAAATTTATTTATCAACGGTACTTTACAAGCATGCATTTATATAAGATGTAATTCATTTCTTACCGGCGTCTACTTAAAGTATACGAATTAACAATGTTGAAATATATAATGTACAGGATAAAAATATATATATATATATATATATATATATATATATATAATGATTAATAAAGGTGATTCAAGTTGTATCCAGTATATCATAATTTGCTATTTAGCCTATTATATACTGCATGCATGTAACACAAGAACTGTATTCGTTGATGAAAACGTCAAACTTTAGCGAAATGTCAATTTGCATTTCCTTACGAGGGAGTAAGACACGACAAACTTATGTTATACGGAACTTGAGATACTACAAATATGTATACATCGTTAATATTTTCCGGCTTTGGCTCCATGAATATCGTATCTGCGACCAGAAGATTTTAATGATTTAAAATTCCTGTATAAACTTATAATTAAATCCTGTTATATATTGTTGAAGGGTGTATCGACATCATCATTCATGGAACTAAATTTTAAGGAAAATACTTTACTACAAATGTCCTTTGTGTGTGTGTTGAGGGGAAGGGGGGGGGGGGGGGGGGTGTTACTATATTCTTGATTATAATATGGTCTTTTTAAATTAGAATTTTTAATTGTATAAAATAAATAAGATGATTTTTATCAGTATTTTTGTATATATGTAATATCTCTTGAAAATGAGAGAAGTTGCAGATAGCAAAAATTAAGAAAAAGTCGAGGAAAACAAATTTTCATATAAGTAATATCAAAATTTTTTTCTAATTGTTTAGAATTTATGGTCAAATAATGTATTTTATTGGAGATTTAGGAAATTTAAAAATATTTTTTAACAATATATCGAGGATAATTATATTTTCATGCAAATGTCAAATTGAAACAATATAATTTCTTGGTTTTAAGATCGTACGAAAAAAATTAATAAATTGGTATTACGTTTCCATCGTTCATAGAGGTCCCCTTTATAAAAACGTATTAATTAAATAGTATAGATTATGTAATAATATCATTAAAAAAAAAAAAAAAAAAAACACAATAATAAAAATTGTAATTTTCAATGAATCTTAGTATCTGATTAAACTGTACTTAAGTATTTAAAAAATTCGTTTTATTTCAAGTCCGAAAAGTAACACTCATAATTTTTAAGTTATGATTAAAAAAACCAAGAAAGTATACAGTACTCAAATTTGATAATATGATTATATCTTATGAAGGATGATGAAACAGCAACTAGAAAATATAATCGAATAAACGTTTTTTCTAACCCACAGGGATTGGAAACTCCATGTTTTCCCTCCCTGCAGTAGAAAATGAAATCATTTTTTTATTATGGTTAATTCTGCCCAGTTTATTTATTATCCGTATTAAAGGCATAGGAGAATTGGGTGGTGTGACCAACAACATTTTTTTACATCATTTTTTACGTAAATATATTCATTCCCTAAAATATGCTTCGAGGAGGCGACTTACGAGAATTCGTCAACAATATAATGTTCTCATTACTCGTGTTGGATTCATGTTCCAAATATTACACTTGAAAATCGTAAAGCATCCCGTTTGCTCCCTCGGTACATAATATCTTATAGATTTACCATTTCGAATTGTTAGCAGTCTCCGGTAGCGAGCGTCGTTAACGATCGCATTTCACGATTAATACGTCGACGTAAGTTTGGTAATAATTATTCAGAATAGCACTAGGCTACTAAAGCGGGTATAATTGCAAGTCGTAGATATTAAGTATAGTCAAGTGAAGAGTTACGAGACCGAGTATTACCCGCTAAGATTGCTTGTAACTAAAGGAAAGTACTAACGAAAATTTATGCGGTAAAGATACGATACTGTTGATAATTATTTTCAACTGTATAAAAATAATAAAAAATACAAAAGCTATTTCTACCTAAGATAATTTAATGGAAAAATACGATTGATGTCAATGAAGTAAATGTTTCAAAGTTTATTATTGTCTTCATTTAATGGAATAATATATTCAAATAATCATGGAACATCGGTTTAAGAAGTAATATCACGGAAAAGGTAGGGTCATATTTCTGAATTTATAAAAAAAATTAATGATTTATTTATAGGAAGTTTTATTCGTATGAGAGTATATAACTATATATAAGTTTATATCAATAGAATTTTCAATTTTATATGTACTAGAATAAACCTACATAAAACTAACTACTACGACTACTTAAAATTTTACTACTTTAAACGCGGTTATCTCTAAACTCTTTTTTTTTTCGAAATGGATTGCAGCATAAATCAAGTAATTTTTAACCGTTTGTAATTTTAACACAACCGTCTTAATATGATTTTTAAAGAGAAGTATGTATATATATATATATATATATATATATATATATATATATAAATTCTTTATGAAATAAACATGTTAGAGTATTATAAAAGGACAATATTTAATAACTGAAGAAATTTTATAATTTTTTATTATTTTATTTATTTTTTGTCATTTTATTATTTTGTCATCATTATTTTATTATTATTTTTAGTATTTCATTATTTCTTTAAGAATCAAAAGTCTTTCAAGAAATTACGTACGAATACAAAATGATCTATAAAAGGAAACTGTCTCACCAGAACTTTAAACCTAAAAGAGGATTTCATAGACATAAAATAAGTCTGTAATACATAGAATATTACATAATAATGACTTTATTTTTACGTATTATCTTTCCGAGTCATTTTAAATTCCCTATAAATTGCCTTGAAAATATTTGAAGTATAGTTGATTTGACCGTAATCAATTGCGTTTCGACTGATATTACATCATGTGTAGGTTATCCAAAGGCGATTAACTGGTTGAAGTTAAAAAAAAAAACTAATGCAAGTACATTTTAAATGTTTTTTGTTTTGTTTTGTTTTGTTTTGTTCAAGAATAATTAATGTAATGCGCATGCGCATGCGCACGTCGTTGATTAATAATTGTTTTTTTACTTCGCCTGACGCAAGGCGGGCGAAGTATTGAATTCACCAACAAAAATTTTTCCGATTCTTCGATTTTGGGAATTTTTTGGTGGAAATCT
>JAPYZR010002197.1:0-19295 GCA_030522945.1 Trichopria nigra
TAAAAAATACCACAATATTCTTTGATTTTTAATAAACGACATATATTTTTTTCATTATGTTGTAAAGAAATGTTGATTTGAAGGGAACCACCTTAAGTGGCAATATTTTATCATTGAAAATCTGTCAGTGTCATGAAGAACTTAGGTTTTGAATGCATTTTTAGATTCTAAACAATTTATTGATTTCATCAATATTAATAATTTTCACAAAATTCAAAATGACATGGTATGCTCTATAGAAAAAAAAAATTAATAAATAAACGAAATGGATATATCGCTGATGTAAACTAACCATCAAAGGATTCAATTTTATTAGTATCCACTTTGAAGATTAGTTATTATAAAATGTAAATAATAAATTAAATGTCTTAAAAGTTTTCTAAGGCCTTCTGAAGTCTACCTTAAGGAAATTAGTTTAGTTATCAGCAGCTTGGTCATCCTGGTGCTTGTCAATTTTCAATCTGACATTTTATGGAAAATTGCCTTCCTAATTAACTTTTAAAAGTTACTGCTATAAGAACAATATAACACATACACACACACACACATGCATAAATACATACTTTGAGCTAAGTGCAAGGCTATCTTCTGCGAAGGATTCGTCGACATTAATCATGATGTAATAAAAAAAAAAACGAGTTAATTTTTGCGCGGAAGAACAAACAATAAATAGAATATAGGGTCGATTTTTTCATTTCTCTTTTTTCCGGGCGAAGCGCGATGGATGTGTCGCGTTCGTCGATTGTTTCCCGGCGTGAAAACACTCGAGGAATTGTTTTCGAGTTGTGAACAAATATTAGGAATTTTTTACTAATCGCGCGTCGACTTTTGCGCGTTTGCGCTCACGCACGCATAAAAGCCTTTCCTAGTTTACACAGATCGAAGCAGCGGGACCTCGTGCTGTTCCGCGGTGAACGTTCGATGTAAAACCGCGAACTCCGGATGGAAAAAGGCGAGAAAGGCAAATCGAATTCTACCGCCGCGAGAGAAATCGATTCTTGTCGAACTTGCGAATCTGTGATCTGCCGTGCGGGAAAAAAGAGCGAGTACTAAAAGATTGACGTTGTTTACTGCCATCGATTTTTCTCACGCAATATAGCTGCACGGAACATCGAATTTATACCGGGTGTTTTCACGTTAAATCGAAGAATGTTATTATTTTCACCGTCGCTTTTATTGTTTGGATTCGTTGTACGCTGAATTGCAAAAATAATTAAAGTATAACTTCCATTATAATTCTTCGTTCTTAGCATAGTAAAGTATAGAGGTTATAAATATTTCTCTGTATGTGCATGTATATATATATATATATATATATATATATATATATATATGTAAGTCACGATTAATGTACGCCTCATTGAGCGTTTTAAGCGCGACTTAAACTTAACACAAGTGTCATTTAAGAGTATACTTTTTAAGAGTATACATTTAAGAGGACATTTTTAGGCTTCAATTTTAGCATTAATGTCTAAAGCGAATGGCGCTACTACAACCGATGCGATATCGTTTTTATCACGATATCGCAGTTTTAGGTAGATACCGGGAAAAAGTCTTTGTAATTGTGATTCTACGGGGATGCAAAGAATACCGGACTTTATTTGGAACAGATACGAGGAGTAAAAAACCGTAACTTTTGAAAATAAAATCGGTCTGTATTTCATATTTTGTGGTTTTCTGTTCCGTGGTGTGAAACAAATGAATAGAAACTACTTGCTTGCGAGAGTATATGTGTGAGCGCTTATATGTATGTGTATATTGTTCACGTTCAGTTATGTTTCTATCGTTTTGCATTAAAGACGGAATCTCGGAAAACCCTTATCTGACCTTGAACACAAAACATGTCCCCTATAGTTTCGGCCGATCACCTTGGGTGATGGCATGGGTATAATTCTGGTACATGTAAACCAATCACCAAGGTCTTTCACTTCGCCAAAGTCTGATTAGACTGACGTACGGTCGAAAGCATCCAGTTTGCCAGAAATTTATTATGGCTCGATCGTTTGCCAAACCTGGTTCAATTCGGAGTTGGTCACGACGACATCCATTCAAAAATGGTCAGCACCACCTGATGAAAAACGATTCTTGAGAATCGAGAAGTCAAAGTCATTTTCCTATCATAAGCGGGTCGCCTCGAGTCAGAGAAGGGTTGCGAAATCTTCATGAACGAAATCTTCACTATAACCTTGTGAACATTGAGCAGTTTAGAAGCTAAAATCCAACTCCGTCCCGACCGTTCTACTTCTTAATCAAAATGCCATTTTGCCTTCGTCAACTGACGATTGGAGTGCTAACTCGCAGAATTTTGTCGGTAAACGTCGATACTACTTCATATAAATTTCTCTCTCGCTCTCCCTCTCTCCCTCTTTCTCACTCTTCAAAACGGTCTCATACTAACATAACTATAGATACATCTGCACGGAACAAAAATTAGTTATTTTCAAGTAAATATTTACTTGAATTAAGAATTGATTTTCTTGAATTAAGTAAGATTTACTCAAAAATAAGGAGACATTTTCTTAATTCAAGTAAATATTTACTTGAAAATAACAAAATTTTGTTCAGTGTGTATATATAAAATACCACGTCGTGATATATCATTCTTTTTCACCATTATCATTTGCTTTGCAATATATGCATCACATGTATGTATGTAAAATAATTATAAAATTTATGGAACAATTAATTCCAAAACAACGAAAAGTACCAAGTCGTAAAGATAAAAGAAAAGGTTTGAAATGAACGACAAATGTTAAAAAATTGAATTGATTGAATGATAATTGGCTACTGTATAAATGCCAGAAAATGAAGGAAATGAGGAACAATTGCTTAAAATAAAAGGACAAATCGAGAAAATAGTAAATTAAAAGTAAAAAAAAAAGAAAATACAAAATATATATATCGTTTCAAAAACAACAAGACCTACAATAAGGATCATTGTACTGTATAAATTGTATATGTAAGAAAGTAAAATGGACGAAAACGTTAACGTGAAATAATTAATAATTTAAAAAAGAAAAATTAATTTTTTTTATTTATATATTAATAAGTCTAATAATTAATTTTCCTGACTTTTTTCTAAGAAATCCTCTTTTCTAATTTACAAACTTAACCTCGGGCAATATTTCAAGTTCAACTCCAAGTCCGTAATATTTTTCTATTTTCGCCGCATATACATAATATATGTATATATATATATGTACTCTAAATGACGTCTTTTTCACGTGTCTCTCGATCATTATGCCAATGTAGTTTTATTCGGCCAGGCTCTTGATTTATTACACACGAAGCACATACGGAATATACCACTACACGTATATATGTATGCTCATCTGTCGGGAAAAAGTTGCAAAACCGCTGGATTTTTTAAATATACGTTGAGTTTCTGCGTCACTTTTAAATAAAAACCGTTCGACGCGACAGCGAGACACTTCATCATACTTTGTATATGAATTTTGTTAATTACTCGTTTACCGTATGTAATAACACAAAGTAATGCGCGCATTACGTTGTGCTTTAGAGTATATATATGCATGATCGAGAAAAATGTGAGTACAGAGAATGCGTTGTATGTGCGATAATTTATTTGCTGCATGTTTTACTCGAGCTTTTATACGTTCGTTGCAACAGATATCGATTTCACAGCTTATTTATCATCTTGTGTTACCTTTTCATTCTTATTTACTTGAAATTCTATTATTCTCTCTGACATCGGAACAAAATGTTTGTTTTATCGAATTCAAACGTCATTTAGTAATAATTATAAGAATGATATAATGTATAAAAATCTATATAATAAATAAATGAATAAATAATAATAATAATAATAATAATAATAATAATAATAATAATAGGACTTTATTATTATTAAACAAAAGAAAATGAGGTGTATATACGTAAAGTAATCTCTTGGTGTTTTTAGGATCGTTTAGATTGATATATTTTATATATATTTGACGTTTCGGATATTTTTTGTGGTCCTCTTCTTGAATTTATTGTCTGTAATACATCAAATGGAATAAAAGTTCTTGTTTAAGAAAGTACACGTTTATTAAAAGGTTTTGAGAGAATAGAACATATATTATTCAATTTACAATGGAGAAAATAGATTCTAAACAGGGCCACAACAAATGGTCGGATAAACGTCAAATGTATTAATTTATTAAATAGCAATCTAAACGCGATCTTATATAAAAACACTAAGAAAAAATGGATATCTTATTAATAAAAGGATCATGAAAATTTACATATATTGTATTGAACTAATATATTTCATTTTCAATTTCAAATAATAATTTAGAAAATTATTTTTTGTTTACAAAAGCGATTTTTTCAAAACTTTCTAAATTCTTACATACAGGCTAGTTTTTTTAAAAGAAATTTTTGTTTTGTTATACAAATATAAAATAAATACTGTTTTCTTCCTGTAATGTATTAATTGACATGAAAAATGATAATACAAAATATAAATTTATTTCTATATATAATTCACAATTAAACCCGAAGTTATTACATTTTAAATTCTTTGATATACATAATAAACCATTTGATGTTTGGTAACGTATTTCATAACAGTTTAAATACAAATTTTGGGATGTATTGATCCTTTTATAGCACATATAATGTTCTGTTAATTATCATTAGACATGGAAATCCATCAAATCTCTACACGATATTTCACCCTATAGATAAACCGATGGATTTCCGTGGATTCCCCTATATTATATTTACCAATTATTAGAATAAAAGAATGTACAATTGCAAACCTATTGATAAAAATATATAAACAATTATTGAAGAAAGTAGTTGAAAAATTGTTATAATATAAAAATTGAAAAGTATTGAAAAAATTAAAACAAAGTATGATAACGAAATATTGCGACTATTGGCAAATTATCGGGATGCTCCACTCACAAAATATATCTCAGTAATTTCAAAAATCGATTAAAATCGTCAATTACATTTTTTTGAATAATTGATGTTAGGTTTTTTCGAAGGTCGATAGTTTTTTATCATTTTTTGTATCAACATTGTTTTTATCTGAGGTTAATTGCTTAATTACGATTTTCATACGAGGCATTTAATCAAGTTTTGATAAAAAAAGGTTCGGGCAGGATAATGTTAAGGTCTATTCCCTAGTAGAAAATGACACAAGTTTCTGCCCAATTTTTCTGGCCTCTATGTAAAAGTACTAGGGTTTGAAACACTTCATAAAAGTTTTTCCTGTTAAAGTTTAGATTCACAAGAAACGCATTGAATATAAGAATTCAACGCAATGATAATCGTACTTTCATAAATCACTTTGCGAAATCTGTATTCGATCCAATTCAACTTTTAAATACGTTTCAATTCCTACTGTCAAATACGAAATGTCCGTCAATTTCTTATTATAATCACAATAAACACATTCTACTTGAAAAAAAAAATTGATATGCATTTCAATACATATAAAGTGTATAATTTCTGATATCTGCTTTTAAGCTTAAATGATGATGCCAATTTTAATCTATTTTTGCAAATAATAACAATAATTCAATGTTAAAATCCGTATAGGAATGCATATAATAATCTTTAAAAATGTTGAATTTATCTTAAAACTATATTTGAAACTAAAAAAAGTTTCAACCTACTTCATCTTTCCAAATATATAACCCGAAAGCTTATGTATACCGTTCATGAACAATTATTCGAAAACTAAGAAATTCCATTCGACTTGAGCCGATGTCAAAGAATAGCGACACGTCGCTATAATAATTTACCCACAGGGAATTTTTTTTTTTTTTCCCCAGCGAATAACTCGAAAACGCGGCAAAAGTGCGCGATCGGCGTGTCGAAGGTGCGGCAGAGTTTTTTCTACTTTACAGATGCGCATAAATACATGTAACGGATATTCGGTACGCGCCGCGCGCGCAAACGCGATAATTCATAAACCCCCTGGTAAAATAAAACTACATTGTCACCAGAGTAAAAATAGTAAAAGTACATATAGAGTCTAAGCGCGAGAGGTTGATGCACCGATTTCCAAGTCAGGTGCATCGACGCAGGATCGATACCCGTACGTATATTCGTATACCTGCACGTATATAGGTATACTCGATCGCCCACGGAAACGTGTACCGATCGTTCTGGCCGACCTTTTTCTTTTTCTAGTATGCTAATTTCACGTGTTCGCATCGTCGTGGGATACATGCTCAGTGCCGCGTGATTTCCAATCGGAGTTAATTCAGATCGGCGTATACGAATAATCGCGATCCCACTATAAGGATAACGTTTATCCGATCGGCGTCAATAGGCGCTGAATCCGGCGCGGCACAATGTTCCAAATGACGAACTCAATGAAACTTGTAATGCTTTCGATTTACATTTTACCCATATGTGCTTTTCGAATTTTTTATATTTTTTTCGTTTTTCGTTTTTGCCCAGAACACCTCAATGTTTGCGAACGTCGCCCATAATTTACGACGCGCATTTGTAATTAGCTGACGCTATTCGGTGGTTTCCTGTCAATTAAGTATGGGATTATATAAATATAAGGTGCTTTTTCATCGCCAATGATAATTTCAAACGAGCACACGCTATACACTTAATAACAATCATTGCAGAGAAATGTATGCCCTTCGTCGGCGCCAGTATATTCAATTCGAAACGCGGTAAGAAAAATGAAATGCGATTGAATCGATCAACGTTTCAGACTGCCGCTAATTCTGTACGGTGGATGGTTTTCCGCAGATAAAATAAAAAATGTCAATTACTTACTTACTGACGTTTTGTTGCATTTCTCATACATGTGTATATAGTTCATTTTACCGCATTTAAGTGTAGTTTACGATATTTTAAATAATCGACATTACGCATTTGGTCAATAATTTTACAACGATCTACTGAAAATTACCCTCTGCACATGATGACAAATCGATATTAATGAATGTCTCTCGAATTACAGCTTATTAATTTCAAGATTTCCGTTTTATAAATCGCGTGTAATAACCGTAGTTTCTGCTTTCCTCATTTTTGTTGTATTTTCCAGTAAAAGATTCAACATAAGGATTTGAATATACTACGTTATTATAGTAAAACTTCATTTATGAATCAAAAGCAACTCTAGAAAAACTGAAAGTTGTTTTTACCATGAAAACCACAAAAGATATACGTTTATTTCTTAACATATAGGATTACTTTTCAAGTCGATTATGTCCATGATTAGCCTGAATGGATCGATGTTTTAATTTTTATTTCAAACATGTTTCTGGAAGAATTCCTAGAACGCCTTCTGGATATTTAAATAATTAATATCTCGCTTGGCATTGATGTTTTTATAGACAGTTCTTACTTGGGAAGTTTTTTTTTTTGTTGGTAATTTTTCAATAGTCAGTGCTAAATCTGGACATACAATTCTCCGCATTTTTCATCCACGGCGTCAAAAGTAGGAGGTCCTTTTTAAAATTCTAAATGTGAATTTGAAATTACCTTTTTGATGGGTCATTCCTTCTCATCAGTATCTTCTAAGATAGAGAGCTGTCCGCTACTTGCTGAACACCCTGTATGTATTTCCGTAATGAGGAAATGGAAAGTTGGGAAAACAAAACTCAACTGGAAAATGCTTCAACATATTATTCTCCTTTAATATAATTGAGTTTTTATTTCATAATTGCGTATTCCTATTCCGCCTTGACCTCATCTAAAAGTTGTTGGTTAAAGAAATATCTTTGAAAATATAATTATTAGACTTTGCATAGTGCTCTGATGTTTCTCCGTTATAGCCTCATGAAATAGTACCAATGAAGTAGGTCCTTATCCTGATTGACTAAACATTGCATGAACAACTTGTATAATTGGTCAATTCGTTTTTACATTCATCTCAGATGCTAAAACGTATATACTGATATTCAAACATAAGCCGTTAAATTGTCTATTCATGAAATAAGCGATTGTTGAATCGAAAATTCAGCTACCCAATTAGCACTGGATTTCCATTAGACGTCCTCAATTTTAGTCAATTCGTTTTTGGTTAGTGGGCGGAAATTGGACGTACATTGGATATCCATATATATAAGGTTGAAACATTGGACGATGTAGGTTCACGACCATTGTATATCCGTTGTTCGTAGAATAACGTTAAGGTGGATGTACTGAAAGTCTAGTATGGATGTACTTGTACTATTGAACTCTCGGACTGAAATACGTAGAGAAGTACGAAGAGAAGCCAGGACCCGTACCCCGTGGCATGCAAAATAAACACGAGTTTTATCAATAGAAGTTTTATTTGTGAATTTTCCTTTTTAGCAGCACCCAATGATTCAATTGAGCTTCTTGCGTGAAATGGATGGAATTTATTGATGTTATTTCTCAATTTATCATCGCAGTGTTGTCGGCGTGCCGCTCTGTTATTCTTGCGACTTCCTTTTTCTTCATTCCCTCGAGGCAGCGATGCTGCGGATCCCCTGCGAACTCCTGGACCCTTTCGAGAGCCCGACACATGCCTCGGCTAGATTCGCCAGCAGGTGATGCTGCAGTGTCCAGTTAATCCGCAGACGCTCGACGCGATGACACGTGTGCGAGTTTGATGTCATCTGCTGACCGGTCCGGTAGCACCGTGGGAAGACACGACCGGTAGGTCATGCCAAGGCATAATATTGCCCATTCGTTCGTCTTAAAAATACGAGCCCTGCTCGACAATATCTTCGCAGCCATAGGGGTACGAGCCGCTATAGACATACGACGCCGAGTATCTCCGTGACGAAAATAGCGAACCCGTTCGACTGTTCCTTGCATCCGAATGCAGGTTAATTTCTGGCCTTTGTATAGGTGCATGATTATTGCTTTGACTTCGGTGCTTTTGATGCCGCCGGCTTAAAGCATTTTATTGGACGTGGCACTTTTTCAAATGTGACTCTTTGCAGGCTGTGGCGTGCAGCGCCAGTTAGTACTGAAAATGTCTTTTAATCGCTCGCCAAGGCGGTTGGAGAAGATTATTTACCGCGAGAGCTCTTATAACTGAACTGCAATGTACTTAAAAAGTTGTGCGTTTATTTTTTCAATAAAAAGAAATTTCATTAGTATAGTTGCCTTTCTACGATCGTTTACAAATGCGACTGAGGTTCAGTATGTCTATATGGCATTAATTCATGCGATGTTTAGAATGAGGACTAATTTCGAAGATAACAAAATTATTACCCAGCGAACATATACATCGTAATTTGCATTTGAGGATGACCAATGCAAAATAAATTTTCTAGTGATAAGGCAAACAACAGATTCGTCGAAACGAAAAATAATATTTTCCAAATATGAATTCAACGTAAACATGCGAACGTCATGATTCTAGGTCAACACTTGAACATGGAGAATTATTTCAAATGTTGATTGCTTTCAACGGTTGATCTTTTCTGCGGTTGATATAGCCGCAGTATGATTGCTCCAATAGTACTGTTTTTCCACATATTATCTAATAAATCATTAGTCTGTTTTCTCATTGCCAAATAATACTGATAATACAAAGTTACGCTCTGATATTTTTATTTTAATTTCCATCAATTGTTTAAATTAACAGATTTGAGCCTATTCCTTGGTCCATTTGAGTATTTGGATTGTTTTCCGTAGTTGAATTACTTTACACTGTTTGGTCGACATCAGATTGGCCAGCTCCTGATTGGTCCATGTAACCTGCGTGTAAATCGAAAAACACTATTGTTAAAATAAACATAATGGTCGTTAAATAAAGAAATTTTAAAACTAATTCATCTAACGAATCGTTATAAGTGTTCATATCTATTTAATAAACTGCTTAAAAAATTAATCGTACAGCTATGTCGATTAAGGGCTATTTCCCATTTATATTAAATGGGTATCTTTATCCAATAACATATTTTTACAAAATAAAAAATTGTATAATTATTACTTTGACAAACAATAATGAATAGTGTATGAAAAAATGAATAAATTTCTACTTTAAGGAAACAAGTTTGGTGTTGCATGAAATGTTGTGTTTATGGCTTGTTAAGCTTGAGAATTTTTTTTTTTTTTTAAGAAACCTGTTACTTATTTTTAAGAAGCCAATCAACTTATGTTGAATTATAATGAAAGCATTACAACTCTATATCCAATTTAAATTCACGATAACAATAGGCCGGGGATAGAGAGGTAAAGTACACTTTGATTCGAACCATTATTTTATTTAGAATTTACCATTGAAACATAAAAGTGCGGGGGGGGGGGGGCTTCAAAAAATTGTTTGGTCATTTTCAACAAAATTATTAAATGTCATAAAAGGTCTTACATTCATTGGTAATAAAAAGCAGGAAATTATGTTTTTGTCAATCTACAAATTTTATTAATTGATTATCAATAGAAATATTAGTTCATTTTAATGTGTCACGAATGGCTTATAAAAGACATTCGTTCAAAATATTTGTTGGTTTATTAATAGTATTACAATTTTCGGGAAATAAGGAAATAATAATATCGGTAAAACGGTAGATTAATAACGGTGAAATTAAATTTTTCATCTTATTTCGCATAAAATAAAAATTAAGTATCAAGCAATATTGCATCAATAAATTTAACGTCCTTAATTTATTAATTTAATTTATTAATTATTTTAAAAATACCATTATTTGGAATTGAACTGAAAAGAAATTTATTTTCCATATTTGAAAATACATAAAACTGCAAAACCTGCCGCCAATTTTGGGCCATTTTAACGAACATGAAGTATAAAAACTTAAGTTACTTACTTAAGGTAAGTATGTACCTCAATAAACCTAATATATGAGGAATAAAAATCTTTTTTCAATTTTTAGTTGCAAACAGTATTTCATACACTTGTATCATGCAATTTGAATACAAACTTTTCTCTATTGTTCAAAATTATGTATTCATTTCAACCATTTGATAAACCTATAAAAAGGAAAAAAATCTAAATATGTCACCTATTTTGTTCGAAGTTTCTGCTATAAAACTTTATTCTATTTGACTAAATAGCCGCATTTGTCAAAAGTGAAACGACATCAATCATGCGCTCGACATTGTTCGCGCTTACACCTCATGCATGTTCATAAACTGAATTATTCCAAGGATCAAAAAAGGTGGTAAGCCAAATGAGACTAATTTCAACAATAGTGCGTTAATTTCGAAACGTAATTAGATAACGAATGGAATTAGAAAAAAAATATTTACATTTTTTTATTCGCTTTTTAAAATTTTATTTACATAATTGCACTTTTTCTACATGTGAACTGCAAATTTCTAAACAATTATTAATATAAAAAAAACTTTTTAGTTACTCTTTTTATCACTCGTCTGAATGTTTTGTACTTCCTTATTTCCGTCGTGAAATTTTCCCATGAGATTTCAGGAGCCCTCTGAAAATCACTCTATAATGACCAATAGTGCATCTGGCGAAAGATGCAAGTCTTTCCCTCGCGTGCACCTACTTATCAATTCACTTCGTTGTCAATGCGTTCGAAACAAGTTTTCATTAAAAATCACTCGGACCCTTTGGAAATTTTCACGGCAGACAAAGCAAATCACATAAACACGACATATTATTGTTGGGAATTTCAAAAGGCCTCGACAGTTTCAATCGATGTTTAAATGAAAAATTGGATGAGCTTCCCCTAGCACAATGGAAATGAAAACGTATCGCGCGGCATTTTCACACCGGGGCGATTTCGTGCTCGAATAGTTGAAATCAGAAGAAGAACCTTAAATATCCCGGGCCCCATTGTCCGATAAACACCGAGCACCCAGAAACTAGACTCAACCCCTTCGGCACCTTGCGTCGGGCAGAATAAGCGGAATCGAAAAAATACTGACGATTCTGTCAGGACGCTTTTAGTGGAGGAATCTGACAGAACTTTCCCCTTCGATGTTTTACCTTCGCAGGGGTCGCAAGGTCCGGCCGACGTACTCGTCCATTGCCCTATGAGAAAACTCACTGATTTTCAGACCTGGCAGCTGCCCCACCGGGTATTTTTCATCCTTAGCTCCATGCAAATCAGTTTCTTGCAGCCGAAAGGCTTGTCATTTCTAAGAGTGAGAACAGTGCACGCGAGATAAATGTAACAATGAGAAAACTGGAAGGGCGATTTTTCCGTACTCACGTACGCTGCATTAGTAATGGAAATGAATTCGTATATTTTGTTGTTTTAATTTCCGTTATACGTTACTTGTTTGCATTGGGATAAAGGAAGGCAATTATTGCCAATTTAGAAAACGGCTCCAGCGTGCTAAAAGCATTCGCGATATAGCGATTCTTCCAGAAGTAGCATGCAGCCGTTTGGATTTTATTTGCTAAGCAGGACATAAACATCGCTTAGAAAAATGTTATTTATGTAGTAGCTGCTTTAATTAAATGCGCTTTTACCGTAATCGCGTTTATGAATGTAAAAATGTCGTTTTTAATGTCGGTATTAAATTATTGCGTTCATTAAGAAAATCTTCGGACACGTATCGCACCGATAAATAATATAATAAAACGATCAAATCTACTTTTTTATTTAAGAAGTATATGTGCGTATTTATACTGTATATATATATATATAGGTATACACGACAAACAGGTGTATGTGGAAGTAAGAAGCTTTCATGTGGAAAAGTCCAATTTTAATATGTGCTTAGACTCGCTCGTCCATTGTAACGTTTTTGGAAATTTGCAAACTTTAATACATGGAAGTTACACTTTTTAATTTCCATTTATAGAATAAAAGGTTAATTAATTATACTGACGTAAATATAAAATAAATGATTAATTAATAATTAATAATACCGCAAAATTTGTTATTCGAGTAAAATATGCCAAACTTTAATTTTAGCAATGCTTCCATAACTAATGTGGTATTCGAGTTGATGTAACATTTCGCTATATAAAAAAAAAAAAAATTAAAAAAAATTAAAACAGAAACTAGAGCAAAATGTTCTTTAATATTATTCATAAAATTTATTAACTATATATTACAAAATATAAAATTAATATTCAGATCTAACGCTCGAGCTTTTAGGTTTTATGTTGTTTATTTTATAGTGGTTTTATGACAAGTTTCCTATAATCATTTTTAACAACATTTTTTTCTCTTTGTGGTAAAAGAAAAAACTTAAACCCCAAAATGATCAAGATTTTAAACATATTATAACCAAATATGAGTTAACAAATATGAACAGATCTATTGGGTTTTTACTTTTCTTCCGTTCCGTTTTTGTTACATTCGGATTTGAAGTGATCTGGAATTTGAGTAAATGTATTATGGATTCGTTGGAAATTGATTACAAGCTCGAATCGTCCAAAACTACATCCTTATTCTTTTCGTTTTCAAAAGATTTTATCAAACAATTCTAAAAACATTTTCCATTCATTTTTTCATAATAGAACTTTCCATTCTTAACATGACATATAACCCCGAAGATAGCAAAGCGTCGCGAAAGATTTGAATATTTTGATCGAGATATTCTTGCTCAAGACAAATCAAAAATGTATCATAAATAAATATTTTTTTAAACTTTTATAAACGATTTTTACTATTTATGTAACAGAAATGTAGCAAGTAAATATATTACTTTGTGGATATAATATGACGATACTGATTTGAAATCGATTTCACTTAGTGAAGCTACTTAACAATTTCTAATCTATTTTATTTTTACTAACATAAGTCGCATTTAATTTAGGTAGAATCGAAATTTTATATGATTGAACAAGATTAAACTATCTTTACTTGAATAAAACCAAATGTACTTTCGTAGTGACATAACATGTCGAAGTTTTATGGCGATTTTAGAAAATTTCTAAATTTTTCTATTTATGTCACCATCAGCATATAAAATTAATTAAATCGAACAAACTATCAATATAAAATATTTGAACGTGAAAAGTGTGAAAAGAATTGATTCCTGAACTTCATTCTTCTGACACAATTACAAGGTCCAAATTCAACTGTAATTGCGCAAGTTTTAGAAAAATATAGTCTTTTTGATCGAATACAACGAGAAAAAGAACTAAATTTGTAATAAAATTCTCAAGCGTACAGATACAAAAAATAGTGGAAAATCAGTAGTCTTTAAGACAGGCGAAAAGTTCACTTCAAAAAAGACAACTCTCTCGTTTAGAGCATAAAACCCGTTTAGTTAAGAATGATCCTTAAAAGCTCGGACGAGTCACTGCAGAGTAATCGGGATCTAATTAGGTTTTATGTATTATTGAAACGCGGTAATATACGCATATAACATATTATTTTCTTTTATTTTGAGTGATATAATTTCATAAACATTATCTTAAAACTCCACTTTTACGTATGCGACTGGATGAGACGATATTCATTTGACCTTAGTATATTATACCTTATCGTTTCCGCGGTCTTTAAATTATTCGCTTATATTCTTTTGTTTGTTTTACACTTAATACATTCGAATTAATTGCGAATATCAATTTCACCTTAACATTATTATCTCATCAATTATATGTATATATAAAAGTATATATATATAAATTATCTTATACAATTATATATGCGAGAATACAGACTATTGTACATGGTGATAGTATATTTAAGCCGGCATTAATTACATATATATATATATATATATATATATATATGTGTGTGTGTGTGTGTGTGTAATGTAAAAAACTCTTTTTCATATGGTTATATCCATAGTTAAATCGGAATAAAATAAACAGTATTTTGTACTTGAATAAATTAAAGTTCGACGTGCGGGCATGCAATATTATTTTAGTTGCATTAAAATTATGCCTTGTAATTGTCTGATAAAGAAGTTAACGTTTTTTTAATATTAATTTGTCGTGTGGTCGATATTTTTTTTTTTCTTTTAACGTTATACATCGTAGTAACAAGTATGAATGTATTTTTAATCAATAAATTGCAATACAAGGACGTAGCCGATAGCCCATGTATACGTACATATATATATATGCATAAAGAGTCTTTACATACAGTCGGAATGCCGTAATTTGATCATTTATTTCGTCGTTTTTCAATTAGAATGGCCGTTACATCTTACGTGCGAATGTTTATTTTCATACTTCTATTGATATAATTATGGCCATAAAATGTGAAATTATCAAAGCAATTACGTCGCGATAAATGAGGTAATGATTGTATTGAAACAAAAAATATATATATGTAAGACAACGTACGGACTGAATTTTCAAATCGGCGTCTCTAATTAAGGCGCCTTTCGTTAACAGCGACCTTATTCTACGTTTGTTTTACTTCCTACACCGATATCTTTCCGATTGTTTTGCGAAAATAGCTTAATCGTAAACTACTCACTTTATTGCTCCAGAAATTATTGCACCCGTTAAACATGGCATACATCGCATATAATTCTATAAAACGAACAGTTATGTATAGTTGATTATTCTTATAATCGTAACGAGAAATGAAACAAATTATCTAAATAATAATTAATGAAAATGGAAATAAATTCTATTTACGTAAATCTGTATAGAAGCACATTGCAGAATACGAATGGAAATTGTAGGTATTACAGATATAGAAATGATACGATGGTGACGTTTTGTTAACAAATTTACTACGTTCAAAGATTCTTAGCGTTTCTTATATTTGAAATAAAAAAAAAATCGTTTTTAAGAATGGATTACTTATATCGTGTAAAGGTATATGTTTTACAAAAGTAAAATCAAGAAGTTCTGGGAGTACTTTCAGAAAGAAGGAACGATACTGGTTATTTTTAATTGCTTCTATTTTAGTCCGATAAAAAACGAACATCAACTATCGAAATTTAACAATAGTTAGGAGTTCGACATATTTAAGAATTAAAGTCGTATCATTTCTTATATGTGATATAATTAACGATGAATCAGAACATAGGTATAGACATGGAATTACGTAAAGGAGGAAAAGTTGATGATGCCAATTGAGCCTGTTCTGCAGATATTACTAGATCAAATCAGATCTGATTTGGTGAGGTCTTTGGAAGATCTGTCAAATCACAGTATTTATAGAATTCAATCATTTTCTCAATAAACTAAGACAGATATAATTTTATGAAGTTTATTTTGTTGAAGAATTTACAGACATCTCGACTTCTAATTGGTCAATTAAAAGAAAAAATCATAACCTTCAGATTTGGTATTTCTTTTTTGTGACTAAATTGAAAAAAAAAATACGAGTGTTTAGAGTGTTTTAATATAATGTTTTTTACCGTCTTTCAGGATAGTCTTCCAATTTATTCCGTGAGTGCGGGAAAATTTGCAAACAACTCGGATTTATTTGATGCAACGTCGCAAAATCCTGTTTTGTCTTACAAGAATAAGATTGGTGATAGATTCATACCGCAAAGGAGAGGCGTAAATATCGATGCTTGTCATTATCACGTTACGTGCCCCCAGAAACAGAAACTAGAACCAAATTATTTCGATCTTTTTGAGGAAGTAAGTATCTATGCAGCTCATCTTATTATTATAAGGAGTAAATTTTATTATTTTAAAAGGAGTGAAAATGAACCTATACCCTTAAAAAGAGTATAAATTTTCACTCGTTCAAGAGTGATATTTCACACTCTTTAAGAGTTATATTTTACACTTCCTGGAGTGAAATGTCACAATTAAAGAATGAAAGTCACCTCTTTTAAAAGGATAGCTCAATTTTCATTCTATATGTAGAGTGAAAATGACTATATAATTATAAGAGGACATTTTAAAACGGTTTCTTATTTACTTTACTTCATTTATATATATGTTACATATAATCTGTAAGTTTCTTTCTATAAATTTCTGAACAATAAGAAAATGTGTACATTTAGAGCATTATTTAATAATGATAAAAGAATTTTTAATAATGACATAATAGTTTCTTATCATTGCTTCGCCGATCGTTTTTTCTTTTTATTACTAACCCTTTATTGCAGCAAAGTTGCAACCCATATTACCACCTTTTTTATGCACAACTTGTATAATATAATATCCAAAAATCACTTTACAGAATGCATCGTGGAATGTTACAAAAAAGATAATAAATGCAGTATTTCAAAATTATAAACTATTAAAAATAAATTAATTTCCAAAGTCGTCATTAAAGAAAATTATTTTCAAACAAACTTTTAGGCAAATAATAATAATAACAATAATAATAGACTTTATTAAATTAAAACCAAATTCGGTTCATGTTGAAGTCAGTTTTACATTTTCAAAATTCAAAATAGCGGATCAAATATGGCATCCAAAAATTGTAATATGACTGGATTTAAGCGACAAAAGACTATGACCCCAGAAACGCATGTATACTAATTTTCATAAAAAAAGGTTCATCTGAAAAATGTGTATTGCTAATATGGCAGCATATCGACTGATCGTAAAATAATACGTACAATTAAAAACTTTTAACTTACTCGACGCGAAGTAATCCGGTAAGGGTTCATAAAAGTTAAATAGTTTAAAAATAAAAAAATTGTTAAGATGAAACAAAGAATTCCTTATTTGGAAATTTAGTTCAGAATGTCATTAAATTTTCAGTAGGGTGTATTTTTACTTTGTCCCTAAAATACGTGTAAATTATTATAATGATATATTATGCACCAAGGGAGTTTAGGGGGGTCTTTTAGTTCTCGAGTATACATTATGCTCACACGATTCGAAGACGAGTGCTAAGAATATTGTACGAGTATTACTAAACCCCCCGGGGGGGGGGGGGGGGGGGGGGGCCCCCCCCGCGGGGGGTTGGTGTTTTTATTGACAACCCCCCGCAGCGGGCGAGAAACAGACTTCTTCCTTTTACCCTGTTACCCCCCCCCACCCCCCCCCCCCCCCCCCCCCCATAACAAAACGACATGTCAGTCCGCAATTTGACAACAAAACACCGGCAACCTGTCGAAAACGGCGTATTTTCTATAATTTGTCGGTGTATTGTACTTGCATGCTGCTGTGCTATCTGGGCCCCTTCTTTTTCGATTTTTTTACTTTTTGATGACGAATTTACTGCCGCAGTTTTCAAAATTTGCTGATCGCACGCATCCGAGAGATCGTATTAAATCTTAGAATAAATAAATAAGCCGTTTTAAATATAAAATAGTGCTTCGGGTATTAAATAATCTTAATAAAACGTCTTTACGAGAGCTGCGCGGAACGGCGGCACACGGCGGCTTCCGTTTCCATAATCCACGCTCGTGAATAGCGGCATTGATGCGCCGGCTGTCACCGGGGTAATTTATGGCGGTAATCGCGCAAATAAGCGAATGCTACGGCAGGGAGTCGTATCATTAAGACGACAGGCGCTTCGATGTTCAATTTAGTTAATTGCCATCGACGCACCTTCGATGCGCTTAATTTCAGTGCCGCCTACGCGCTCCTTGGGTTCAGCTCTGCGCTTCCATATCAGGCAGATAAGACAGTATTACTGTCGATGCTCTCTCTCTCTCTCTCTCTCTCTCTCTCTCTCTTTTCTCGCTCACTTCCGCGCAGAAAATTATCTCATCGCAATTGTTTTATTCGGACAGCACTTTATTTGCATTCCTTGCACATACGTTTCTCTGACATTGTTATTACATATTACTCAGCACAAGTAAGCAACACCACAGGCTTATTCAAGACGATATACAGTATCAGTATTCTTTACAAATCAATCCTATGAATTTATCGGCAACAATATCAGACCAAGAAACTTAGTTTTATTATGTAAAATTTTTGTATTAAAATTGAACAAATTCAAACCATAATGAACAATGTTGTCATACCAAGATCTTTAAGAATCCTACAATCTTGCCTTGTCTGTAAAGAAGTAAAAATGTAGAACATATTTCGTGCTTTCGATTAAATGAATTATTAATTCTTGATTGAAATTTGTTTTATTATACGTTTTGCCTCAATGAACTCCCTGTAATCGGAAAAATATTGAATAAATTTGCATGAAATAAATGCAACATTCGGAGGAATTCGGAATAATTGATGATCACCATTACGGTATTACATCCGCATTCAATGTCACGGTGTTTTTTTCTATGCAGAAATGCAATTGTGGCTTTGCAAAAACAAAAAGTATCTCCCTAGCAGAAATTAATCGTGGCGCTGCATCGATTCTGTCTAGATTACCAAGAATAATTACTGGTTCTAAACTGTAAAACTATGTAGCCCCAATATCCGCAGGTAGACGCGTAATGTATGTGGGGACATGATAACAATCTATGCCCGTGATCTAAAGAGAATCTGTGTAGTTTTCATCTAGGAAAACCTATTTTATTCTAACCTAAAAAAAATTTGCTATAAAAATAATCATATCTAGTATTTTCTAGACAAAACCGATATAGAAACGAGACAGAATTCATATTTT
>JAPYZR010002198.1:0-17739 GCA_030522945.1 Trichopria nigra
TTTCATACGGATCATATACGGTAACCATTTCAAGAATTGTATTTATTTTTTCCTGCTTACGCATTTTCATCCGGATGAAAACGCATACCGTGTCACATGATTTCCGGTTGAAATCGGTCAAAAACGCGTGACAATAACCGATAGTGGTTTCGGACAAATCCGGATGATATGTTCGTCCGGATTTCATCCGGTTTTTTTAGAGTGTAACGAAATCCTCACTCGTCCGAGATCATTTTGCCTCACTAGTTGCGCAATACACTATTTTTTGCACGGGCGTGCGTAAATTTCGTGCGTAAATTAAGTCATTTTTTCCGTGCGTATAAAGTGCACTTTTTTTCATTCTGTGCGTGAAACGAGTTTTACACTTTACGCATTCAAAAAATGACTTTACGCGACGGTAATGGTCTTCTTCGTGCGGGCTATAGGCCCTACTACGTCAACAACTACCGATGATATACATATATCTGCCTAATCGTTTATGCCAATAAGATGGTCTTATTCCGTTCGAAGGTTTCAAATTTTGAAACGGTAGAAGATTTATATTTTCAATCGTTGTTGCCCCCAACAAAAAACTCTGTATATATATTGAAATTTATATGTATAGGGAGTCGGGACGACTTATGTATAGCGTTGTATACTTTGGCTTTGGCCTATTTATCTCTGCAGTAAAACATCAGAAAGTCTCCTATTTTTCCGCCATTTGCAGGGATTTATGGGGATATTTTAGGGGAAACCAGGCAAGTCGCCAGACGCCAAGAAAAGCCGTCATGGCAGCACATGGCCATGGTTTCTTTTAGTGCAAATGAGTAGAATTCATGATCCAGCATATATGAATCTGTTTTTCATGGGTATCAGTTGTGCGTCGTGTTTAGTGTATATGCATACATAAAAAGTAACCACCGATAATTTGACAGCCAACAGAAATTACTAATATTCTGGGTAAATTGAATTTTGTAATTAGTTTTCCGATTCAACTAAGCTGTCTAGGTCGTCTAGGTTATGCACCCGAATGGTTATGCACTCGGTGACCAACCGATTTTCCACTAAAATGTTAATAAATATATGTAAAAGCAACCATAATGAATATGCTTGTATGTTTTTTTTATAAATGTTTGACCGAGATTAAATGTCAAACACGAATATACGAAAAATGCGAATTAATTTCAAAACCCTAATTTAATTTCTTTGTAGATAAAATTATTAGTCTCATACATGCATTCTATTATGGTGAATCTATATTAAATTTTCAATTAAAAAAGCTCATAATTTTCAAAACCATAATCTAATTTCTTTGTAAATAAATATTTTTTTCAATGTTATGCAATAGTAACAGCTCCAAAATTAAGGGAGATTTCACATATATGAACTGAATTTTTATAAAACGTATGTTGCGATTGACAGAAAGCCTTAAGCGTACCTTAGTATTTAACTTGCCAAAATTGATGCTTCAATTATATACATTTGTCTCCCAAATGTACTGCTAGTCTGTCTTCAAAATTATTTATTTATTTATTTATTTATCTATTTAATTTATAACCGGCAAAGCCCGCCTATATACGTAAAAAAAAAATACAAAATATATGTCGTAATATAACTGTAATAATAACTGTAATAATTTATGAGAACATGTAATTATTAATTAACTTTTTCTAGTAATTATCTTGAATTGTAGGTAAATTCAATGGACCCATTCTCGCCACAACCGTGCACTGATATCAGTGACGACGAACTTGTCTCACTGTCAGTACGTGAACTGAATCGACAATTAAAGCAAAGAGGATTGTCAAGAGAAGAAATGTCAATAATGAAACAGCGTCGTCGAACATTAAAGAATCGTGGGTACGCAGCTAGCTGTCGAGTCAAGCGAATAGAACAAAAAGATGGATTAGAAACAGCAAAACTGCAGGAGTATCAAGATATGGAGAATATGGAAGAAGATAATAACAGGATACAAGAAGAAATAAAATCATGGCATTCCAAATATATGTCTTTAAAAAAGTTTGCACTTGAAAGAAAGATTTACATTCCTCCGGAATTACAAAATCTTTGATGAAATTAACGTTACTTTGCAACACTAGGTAAATCACAACATAAATCAAATTTTGTTAAATATAAGGAAAATGAGTTATACTTTCAGAACAACAAAAAATTTAATTCATATTTGCTTGTGCTTGACGACAGAGTGGAAAGTCGCATACTTAAGAAGCCAACTAAATGGATATGTTTTTAATAAGTAATTACTTACGCAAACCCATGTAAATCCTACCTCATTATTGAGCTAGTAGAGCCAAGACTCAAAGTACTATCTAAAGTAGTCGTAAGTTATATATAATCTGTTTTTATAATAGTTTATCCATATTCTTATAAATTTTTTATTATTTATTATACAAAACAATAGATTAAGTTTGTCGGGTATTTGCGAGTAATAATTAATTGGGGCAATTAATTTAGTATTAATTATATTACATATTGTCATATGTATGGGATAAAATACTGCGTAAAATTGAAAAAATTGTGAACGACATTCTTACATTTAATATTGCAAATGTATGTTATTCTGATTGTTTCTTAGACTTAGTATTTCTGTGATCAATAATGTGCAACAAGAAATAAAAACTAGGTCTCTTTAAAAAAACTTTATTGATCAAATAGTTGGTCGTCTATTTTGTTTCATCAATCCTGTAAATTGAAGGAATTGTAGCCACATGCGCATATAGGATAAACAATATTGGTATGCATTTAGGGGACAAACGATCAAAGTATATTTTTGCATTTTCTTTTTTTTTTTTTTTTGTAAACATGCAGTGTATAAAATAAACAGTCACTTCGATTCAAGGAAGAATGGATTACCGAAGAACAGATTATTATAAGTAGATGCATATCGATATAAGTTATTAAAATTTAAAAAAAATGATAAAAACCATAAAACGTAACATTTTACAATATCATAATCAAATTCAAAATAATGTCTTGTATAGTATTTTCTTATAGTTGATTTTCGCATGGGTGCATTATGGTCTGAAACAGATATTTGATCCATATTTTATATCTATTATCGTTCGTGAGCTAGAGTGCGTATAGTAAACATATGTATGTAGGTACGTACAAGATCATGCACAGAAATTTTTTGTATTGCATCTTTAGGTCCATTATGTATGCCGCTGAAGTTAGCGAAAGATTCTAAAAAGCAGTAGTTCTCGACTTTTACAGAGATTTATGAGAAAATAGTCGATTGGGAAATGTGGCAATCGTCAATTTTGGTTTTATAATTGATAATAATGCATCTTTAATGTTTCTTGAAATTGCGAACCAAAACTGCTTTTTCGAATATTTCGCTAACTTCAGCGTCTTGCCCATTGTGACATGAAGCATGGACATTTCATGATAAAACATTTTCTTTTCGAGTGACCAAATTCAATACTTCGATCCGCAATATGTATCCCTTGTAAAAGATGTACGAGAGCCAAATCACCTTTATGCTACATGCAGTAGTTACCCTGGTAGAAATTTACTAGCCTTATTTTACTACCAGAAACTAATACTGTCACTACAAAAAACTAGGCCCTATAATAGCAAAATTACTCGTATTTTCTGCTACGGTTTACAACAGCAAACGTGGCCGAGTGGTTATTATAGTTCGCAATTGAAAGGTTTTAAAGTGGATTAAAGTGGATAGAAAATGAACCGACTTAAATCCACTTGATCCATTTTAATTCGTTTTTTGACCTTTCAATGCATTTCGGATTACTGGGTCGTCGACTGCTAATTGGTCAATTAAAAAAAAAATTGATTTTAAAGTTTTTGAACCATACCTCCACAATTTTAGTATGGACATATCCAAAAAAATAATCGCAGATCTAATATCCATATCCTTCACCTGCCAAATTAAAAAAAAAAGGGGGGGGGGGGGGTCCTCCGTGGTGAAAATCTGAATGTTCGGGGTACATACCCAAAATACAGCTCGTGTACGGTTAAACGCTGTTTTAACTGCGTGCACGAGATGTACAGTAAATGTAATGTGGACCAGTGTACACTTCCTGTACAGTTCGATTTTTACTAGGGCTACTGAACAAAAACAGCTGAAATTTACTCTTTTATAATAATCGCTTTCAAGATAAGTTTAATATGTAAATTAATCGTGAAATTACGATCGGTGTATAACTGGAAAATCATTTTCCCGATTATGTTTCGTCGTCTGGCATATCTAATGGCAGACAGGTGAAAATTTGAATGTACGTTGGCTCAAAGTACACCGCAAACGCCGTTCAAGTGTATATAAGATGTAACATAACAGTAATTTGGACCAGTGCACACTTCCGCGTACACTTTGATTTTTACCAGGGATATAGGACGATTGCTCCCACAATTACATAAAATTTGATCGATTACAATTGTCAGTATCATCGATGAATTGTTCATATTATCTCATGCATATATCTATAATATTAGCAGTATGTCTTGTATTTGTTAGAAATTTTCTCATTTCCAAATAATCGATCTATGCTTATTGTTTACGATGACATATGATCTCGCGCTGGCGTTTCCCACGGAAGTCTCCGTCAAAATCGTTCAGTGTGTCGCGTCCTATACAGTGTGGGTTAAACGCTCGCGAAAATGGGTCAGTCGTGCGCACGAGTATGTGTTTTCGCGGATTCCAACTATTTCATAGGGAAGCGTATATATATATACACGTATATCGATAGGCGTTGCGGGTCCGCAAACGACGTGTAACGGTACCACGCGCTCATCGGAATTCACGGTACGGTCCATTGGGTCACCGTCTGCCCAGCCCGTCCTCGCTCCTAATAGCGACGAGACCAGATTCCGGTTTCTGCGTTCTCGAAGCGCGAATAAGTGAGACGGACTTTTTTCAGTCGAAATAACAGACGATTCTACAGCCCTAACAGCTAATAATGAATGAAAATAATAATAATGATAATAATTCAACATATTTTTTTTTGAAAATATCTTTTCTCTACAAATTATTTTCACCTTGGCTTGATGGATATCATTTTCATAGAACTGAAGGCCGCTGATTTCGAATCTGTAGCCAAAAAAATGATTCTATCCCCTCTTGTTTCTCTGTGATGTCTCGATTACAATATGCGCTGCAAAGTATTATTTCAGATCTCAAGTAAATAATTAGCAATACCAACATGGTCGCAGAGTTCGAACTAATACACCTATTATCAGTACACCTGAAAGAGACGTTCGGCTGAAACGGAAGCTTATTCGTCGCTTATTATCGAAGATTATAGAAATGAGAAGAACGTTGGTTGTGTATGCTCGAGAGTGGGTTTGTCTATTGCTTCGATAACGGGATAAGCGAAGGAAACGGAGGGTTTGGTCGTACTAATTGGAACGGAAAGTTAATTGCACATATATGTCTATTTTACAAGATAATTGTTAACGATTCAAACGTAACAAAGTAGAAATTTACATCATTGTGTAATTGTTTATTTATGAATATATAAAATAATCGTCTCTTTCTCCCTCTCTCTCTATCTTTTTCAACTTACAACTGTTTTAAGTACAACTTTAACCGTTCCTGTCATAACTTTTGCATTTTTTCATATACTCTCTACTTTTGTCTTTTCGTCAAAGTTTTGTCAACATTTTTGTTTTTACATTATATTTAAATTTTTTTTTTTTTTTTTAACTTTCAAATACTTTTGGTTTTTTTTTTGCATTGTATCTCGTTATTGTAATATTTTGTCTTATTTTTCGTTAATTTCTGCCTATTTATCTTTTTGCTTCTTGTCGTATCTTATCCATTTATTGCCGTTTTTTTTTTGGCTTTATTATAACAATGTATCAATTTTGAGCTAGATTTTTTCCCTGTTTCTTTTTTATCAACTTTTTAATTCCTCTTTATCAGTTGCATTTTGTATATCTTTATGCCATCTTGCATTTGTTTTCAACTTTTCATCAATCTTCGTTCATTTTTTGTCACATTTCCACATTTTGCTTATTGACCCAGGAATTAATAATGTGACCCAGAAACTCCCATACGATTATCAAAGAAAAATGACGATTTTAACATGAAAACGAAGGTTTTATTAAATCTAAAAAATAATTTATAAAATAAAGCCCGTTTTGCATATTATTAGAATATTTTCTACACTATATAAATTTTAATTACATTTCGGTCTGCTTATATAATTAAAAACATACATTAACGATATATAAAATATGTATATAACTACAATACACTTTACATCTCTACGACGATGTTTGCATAAGAAATATTGCTATATATATTCATCATGGACTATGGGAATACCAAACTGCAGTCGGTGCATTCACTCGCATACCGCGAATAAGTTACATATAACTTTTATAAATAAACGTCATAACAATTAAAATCGTTAATATTCGTAGGTATGCATTTATCGAAGTATATATACGTTTTAATGGAGCGAAGATTTTAAATTAAATGAAAAATAACTTAGTTTTGTAATAAATAAAGGGACGTTAAATTATAATGACAGTTAAGCGTTATCGGGGGATCTCCGAAAATTTCGCAGCTTTACCAAAATCCGGCACGTAAAATTTGTATAGACGTGATGTATTTTAAGTCGTCCATGCGAAACACTCTGAAGTTACGCCATCTAGCGTCGATCGACGCTAACATACGAAATGTGTAAGTCTTGCTTTGCTTCTTAATCACTTAAAAAACTGCAGATTTTTGCAGTCCATCGATGAAGTCGTAGTTTATAAAAATAATAATGTTTTGTTTTTGTTGCCGTTGTGTACTTTAACAACACATGTGCGGTTTACGTTAACGTTACTATATAAAGCGCCATTGGCGTAGGACCAGTGCGACACAATTGTGAGCATAAACATTAGTGATTGCCAATCATTGCCAATGGCGGGAGAGAAACAAACAGTAAGGCTCACAAGTACCAAAGTCAATAAACGATCTGCTCCAGAAGTGCCTTATAACGGAAGAGTTAGATAAACGGAGGCTAGCGATTATGCATTTAAATACTGCCGACAAATGACATGTAAGTGTAAAAAAAGAGGAACAATAGGAACTCGTCAAATTCATAAATAAACACATTATGATTCTATATATTTACTGATTTATGACTGATTTATAAAATTATCCATCGAGTAATTACTGCAGCGGTATATAAACAAACGGCTGTAAACAGAACTCAGAACTTTTTTTGTTTCGCAGTTCTATTCGCTGTACTTTTATCGACTATATGTTATTCTATAAAATATCCTACTAAACGGAGGGTCGATATAATCAACCGCGTTGATTGCACAAAGGAAAATAAATACGCTTTTCAAGAAATCGCCAAAGTCGTTCGGATATAAAATCTAGCACTTCGTAACAATATATGCACAAATCATCGTCGAGTGCGAATCCACCTCATAAAATTAACGAATGGATAAGCTACACCGTAAAAACAAAGACGCGCGATAAATCGGCTATTGGATAAATAAAAGAAAAATGTACAGTTCGCGAATCTCTACAATTCGCATTTTATCTCGAAATTTCCTGAAGCAATGCTCGCGCGAACAAACTGACACTTCGATTTGGCGAATTGAAAGAGTCACTCTGCTCGAGTGTGATTGGCTCCAAGAAATCTGGATGTTTTGACGGGGACCTTCTCGCGCCAATGGCGTGGAGCGAAGAAAGACCCCATCGAACGCGTATTCGCGACAACTCTCTCCTATATATATATTGTCGCTACCGTTATGACCTTGGTCGCTATTGTTGTTGGCGAACGATTAAATTAGCGCGCGTGGGAACCTTCGCTGGGTCTCACAGGGTATATGTACGCTCCCTCGTTTCGTGCCGACATCCGCGGAAGCGACTAGCGCGTCCTTGGGACAGTTCGATTGTTTCTGGTTCGATTAACGGGAGCGATAAACCACGAAATCCTTTCAAGATAATGCGATTCGTGGCTTGAAAACTTCTAGCGATTACGCGGAAGCATTCGTATATTCTTTTTTCTTTCGGCCATCTTGGAGTCGCGTCAGATGTCTAACCGCAACTATGTGCTTCAGCGTTCGTACTTCTTCCTCGATTTTTTTTTTTTTTTTACAGAAAAATAATACGCTTGTTTTAAGAAGACATCCTAAGAAACCACGCCCTTATTATATCGTGCTGAAGAAATGAAAAAATGAATGTCGTTAAACAAAAAGCACGTTCCATCCTTCTACTCGAACGTTGGATTAGGAGCTAAGAGGAGTCTACAAAAAGAAGAGCAATAAATTTCGTAATTTGGCGACGACATCGGAAGCTTCTCGTTTCTTCATTTCTTCATCTCATTTCATCAAATACTGAACGCAGTCTTCTTTTTTTTTTCTTGAAATTTACAAAAGTGTCCAAACCCCCAATTCGCGAAATTCGCTTCCGTTCCCGGGGCCAGACTCGAGTCGCCAACAGAAGTCCCCCGGAATCCATTGAACCAGCTGACTCACGTGCAGCGTTCCGCATTCCGCCTCATTCCGCAGCGATCAGATTACAGAACCACCCTTCCTGCAGGACGTCGCCTCGAAATCGGCTCGAGGAAAACGAGTTCCGAGACCGCCTTGCTTCTTTTAGTCTCATTTTCAGTTCGTCGTTAGCAGATTTTGTTCTTCGACTCAGAAAACCGAATAGGTGTACCGAGATTCGATAAAAACAAACGTCGGAATCTAATAACTCGGGACGGTTGGTGTCTCTAGGACCGAGTTTGCCGAGTTCTTTGGTTTACAAACGCAACCGCTTTCGACAAGAATGTAGTCCTGACCAGTAAGGGTCACTGGACCCAGAGGGATCACCAGAAAAAGGTATGGCACGTAGGTCTGCGTGCACTCGCCGTGGACCACGTCGCATTCCTTCGACCTGCAATCATAAATATCGTTGGTTTTGAATTTTGTATAGGATTCGGATAGAAAAGTATCGTGTCATGAAACTCTTTGAATTTGTTATGTCATTAGTTGTGTTTGTAAAAGCATTCTTCACTACTGACATACTTATAACGTTTAGTATTAGGTAGGGTACAATCCAAATAAAGAAATGGAAATGGAAGACTATATAAATAAAAATGGAAGATGATGTAAATAAATTAGAAGATGATGATGTGTATAATAGTCTGATATTTCGTAAATTTCATTAACATTTTTCTTAACTTTTTTTACTAGGTTCTCTCAGATTGCGTCGCGATTCTCATCAAATGTTGACAACTTTTAGCATTGTTATCGATTTTACAAACTTGTCTTTGTTCATATCTTCGACTTTTAATAATTTTGTATTGTCAATTCGTTTATCAAAACTCGTAAGTAGTACGCTTCAATATTGGACAACAAAGAAGTCTTTTTTACCAACTTTCGATCGTTTGAGTTATTTTCATCACAATATATTTAATACATTCATGAATGATTATAGTAGCCCCTCACTTTTATCCCCCCCCCCCCCTTTATTTTAATTAGGTCTTTTGTTTTAATTTTTTTCACTCCTCTATTTTAACCGAAGGAGGGCAACCGTATCGTTTTCTCTTTCTCACAATGCCGCTGTTTGTCACGAGGAGAAACTTTAAAATAATGGAGGGAGTCGTCATATTATTTGACCCGAAACATTAAAATAAGGGGGAACCGACGACGGTATTATCCCTTCTCAAAGTATGTCAACTATTTGATAAATTAATATCTGCATCTAATTTTTGCCTTCACGACACCTTAGTAAGTTTTATATATTTTTTGTGCAAATTAAATTCTTTTTGTTAAAGTCTTTTCTTTCGTGGTTATAAAATCAAAATAGTTAATTTTTGAATATAGACGAACAATTTGACAATTACAAAATATAATACAAACTACTAGAAATTATGCGACCTCATCGTTAAAAGCCCGAAACAAATTTGAACAAATCACTGACATGGCTGTACAGGGTACGGTATATATATATTAGGTACACTTACTCGCAAACTTCGAAGACCACCTGTTGTAAAAGATCAGGGAACTTCTGAACGATGGTCACCGGCTGTCCGCTTGTTAGACTTACACCGTACATGGGTGCAGTGGTATTGTACCTTGTTTTGCACAATCGGGTTGGCGTTCCGCAGCTTTCTTTCGTTGAAAAGGCACGTGCTGCAAAATAACAATTCATAAAATTTACAAAAATGATCAATGTGTAATTTTAGTGCAAATCAGTCAAAAGTTATTCGTATCTGATTCATTTAAAAATAGGACTGAAAATGACTCTATATAGAATTTCATCCATCAGGTACAAAAACCAATACGGAACTTAATACAGAAATGGAAATCATTCAAGAATTTCTCTGAAAACGTAAATTCATGAATGAAATTCATCGTTGTTTAGAAAACTTTTAATTCCTTCTGGAAATTAATTCTAGGGCTTAGGTATAAGAAATGGAAGTACCGCAAAAATCATTAACGGCTGGTATTAAAATGTTCGATTACTTTAAGAATGAAGTGCATTCCATTATCGCCTCCTTGATATTCAATCAGAAGTTTAATCAAAACGCGTGACATGTTCAAGTATATTAGTTAGAATTAACGAATTATTTCTATTGACGTCTGATTTCTTCGGCTTTGAAATCTTCTCCTCATTTTATCTTGCCTGTATTCAATGTACATTTCATTCACATAGCAATTTCTGCAATTCATATTACAAAGTGGCGATTCATCACTCCGCGAGCTGAAAATGATAAATTTTCACGCCGCCATACAAATAATTATGAAATGAAATGTTATTGATTTTACTCAAGAGACATTTACACTTTGAAAAACAACCTTTTTCATTTCGTCATGAGATACGACGATTGGTGACTCGACAGAAATTTCGACATCTAGATTTTAAAATTATAAAAACCTTTTTTTAACTATATGTGAGATCTTTTCCGCTACATTCTTAAGACATAACTATTTTCTGTCCACCATTTAAAATTTTAAACATTTAATAATATATCCTATTAATAGTTTTTGTTTCAAAATTCCCTAGATACCACTTAATAATTATAATAGATTTCACCATCATCATCATCAGCATCATTAACAACACCATCAACAACATCATCAACAACGTCATCATCATCAACGACAACACATCATCATCAACGTCATCGTCGTAATAATTATTATTATTATGTATTTCAATCTGTGCTGCCAGTTTCTTTTAGTTGACAATATAAAATTTTGATTATGCATCCAAAACAATTTATAAATGGAGTTACTATACGTTCATTTACGTAGACCATGCCGTTTTGAAGCCTTTAAGACGATCTTGCCTCCGCTTTGATTAATTGCATTTAATGACTAACCCATCGAAGGTGCTCGTTATACTTATTCAATGGTTTTACAGCCAGTTATTGGCGGTAGTAGATTAGGATACCAATAACTAAGTATTTAATTGAAGACTATAAACTTGGACGAGAATTCTATGATGGCATTTCAGCTATTAGATCATCAAAGCGCTTTGAGATCAAGTAAAAATATACCGAAGTGACTGATGGTGGAAGGTCAATACACTCTGTGGAAGAATGAACATGAGACGAGGTACTAAACCAGTTTCAAACTGCTTTCCTCATTGACAATAGTGGAACACAAGTGACAAGCGCGATGCGACATACTATTTAATATATGTGTATATATACGTATATTCACCCATTGACTGTGACATAAATATGAGAATTTGTGCAGGTACTTCCGGATGAGGTGCGCTAAGAATTCTTTTAATATTAAGGTGATTGATGATAAATCCGTCATTACTGACAGTTGATTCATTTTTTTCATTCATCAGATGATGAATTTTAACATTTTAAAATGGTAATTGACAGTTGGTTCTTTACTTAAAAAAAAATACCAGATAAATGTCACCTTCCGTTCACGATCTCAATAAAGTTTGCGTGTCATATATGGAAGAATAATGTTTTCTTAGGAGGTCCAAATTTGTTTTTGAAAATCTCTCTTTTATTAATTTGACATGGCGGCCTGCTCAAACGATTCATTAACAAAACTTTCCACACCAATATAAAAAAAGACACTTATTAATTTAAAGAAGATTTAAAAAGTAGTCACGAAGCGGTCCTATTTCGAATGATCCAGTTTATACACGAGCCAATTTCGTATTCTGATAGAGGAGAAGATGACACGCGCGAATGTTCATTATGTCACCCGTTGTTTGGAAAAGTCTATTCCATCTCACGTCTCGAGAATTCGTCACTGATATCGATGATATTTTAACTTTCTTAAGTGGATACAATATACCATGCGATTCGGTAGGAGTTCTATGAAATCTACTCTCTAAATTTGAATCAGCGAAAAGTACTGCGAATCAGCGAATATACGCTGGTTTGCAGCGCAAAAGTGGTCGCTGAAGTCCTCAGTGATTGCTTTTGCGCTGAAAACCAGCGTATATTCGCTGATTCGCAGTACTTTTCGTTGATTCAAATTTAGAGAGTATTAAATAAGACTTGAACCTATAAGAAATGAACATTCCAATTAACGTGACTGAAAGATTTCGAAAATGCGGTAGCCCGCGCAAATAGCGAAAACTGGATATACTTATTGATATAATGACTGATTTCTCGAAAAAGACGTCCAAGAGAAAATCATGTCCTCCAGAGGTCACTATCGGAGGTTAATTCCTTTTCCGAGTTCGAAGCTCAATGGCTGAAAAGCACGCCATGTAATCGTTCTGTATACACAGTCCGTCCGAGACGAGTATCCTCGAGATTGTTCGGCAGAAAATCACGTCGACAAGTGGGCCGTTAACAATTTGCAAGAGTCATACAAGTTTCTCATTCCTGGTGTATCAGCCTCGCGCGGCAATCTCGATTATGCTGCTGTCCTTATGACACGAAAACCTGGTTCGGCCTTATGTATACGCGACTAGTGCATATATAGCCACTGTTCCCCGATGGGAATCCTTATCCCTACCTACCTCGGGGAGATTTAGCGACCTGAAATTAAGTCGAACGAAGGCTTTATGTTTTTAGACACCAATTTTCGAAATCTCTTCCCATGCACATCCGGGGGATTGCTTATATACACTGTGACGGGATGATGGCCGTTTCCAAAGTGGCTTCATGAGTTTATATACGATGGACTCGGCACGTTCGTTCAAGTTTTTCTTTTTCTTTTTTTTTTTTTTTTAGAAAGTCCTAGATGTAAACGTTCGAAAGCTGACCATTACTGATAGATTTTTTATAAATACTGCAGGCGTTATTACGAGATGTAATATATGTATATGCGGTATCCCTCGACTAGACTTTCACTAGTAGGATTGCCAGCCGCCTAGCGGCGCCCAAACGAGTTGTGCCGCTGTTTGGAGCCGACAGGTGGCGCGCGAACCCGAAAATGAAGTTGTTTTCAACAAAGCATTAGCGGCTCGTGTCTTTATCGTGACTTTTTACATTTTCTAGGGTTTATTTATACTTTCGAAATTACCCGCCATCTACCTTATTATAATGCAATAAAAAAAAACAAATACAATACAATTCAGAGCTCTTCGGTGAATTTTTGCGACGTGGTTTCGCACGGCTGCCAACCGCTCGAGTTTTGCAGGCCAATACAGTTATCGACTCCACGCACTTCGTAACGGGACACCCGGCTCGGGTTTCGAGTAATCGCCGCTGATGAACGACGGTATTTACCCTACGGGTTAATACTGACGGCTGCTTGATTTTCTGGTTCCATTATGCGCCGCCCCCCCCCCCCCCCAAATAAAATAACCCGAGCAAAGCAAAAGCGTTGTTGGCCGCTTTTATGTGCGACTCCTTCCGTTTGTGCATTCGAGAAAATTAATTTATTGTTTTACGGCTGACATTAGCAATTGCACCATCTATAATTACGAGGATTTTTTCGATTTATATAGATCGATATTTACGGATTCATATCTGCAGATAGATTTTCGAGATAGACGAAAGAGCCTTTGGCTTCGCGTAAGTACTATAATACAATTTTAAATGGCTCGATGACTTCGGCTCTTCTTATATACCGTTTTTTTTTTTTTTTTTTTTTGAAATGTAGTAATAACACGTCGTTGGTTTGAATATTTTAACATTTTATTGCTCGTCATTTATTACCGTTAAAATAACGTGGAATTTTCGTAGCGCGCATCAGGAAAACATTAGAAAGAGGACGAGTAACTTGATATTTTTTATTATATATATATATATATATATATATATATACGTATACCTAAATGCGACGTTAGAAACAATTTGTTTCAAGCGCTTATGCTGATAAATTTGCATTCGAAATAAGTTATGATTCCGTCCGTGCTTGAAAGAATTGTTTCGTACTTCTGTGGATCGCGTATCGCAATGAGTTTCATTGAAATATAAATAAATAAATGTTTAATTATTAAAAAAAAAATAAATATATATATATATATACACGTTTGTGCAACGTGTCAAGTATTCGCATTAGAAATGCTTTGTTTGAAATCACATTATCGTTATCTATATTGTTGTTTCGTAACAAACCAATTGTAGAATAATTGATCATAAAATTATAACAAAAACTGAAATTATCGAAATACAGAAAACGTAGGATATTTAAAAATAAGTAAAACAAATATTAAAGCGCACGATTTCTAAGAGTCATTATATGATCTCCATTCACAAAGTAACGATTACAATTTATGTAACATTTATGCAACATTTATGTATAAGAAAAAACCGAGATATATTTGTTACATAATTTTGTTACTTGTTGCGTTTGTTGGGATCGAATCTGTCAAGCGCTTTCGGATTGGATGGCCATCTGGTGGTCGACAGCACTCACTACGTATAGGGTATTACACTGCGGTTAAAGTTTATATAGTTAAATCGACAGTAGGGTACCAACCGTACAAAAAGAAAAATCATTCTTCCAAATGGTCTTTTCTGGTTGGCAATACGCAGATTCATTTCTCAAAAATATTATTGTTTAAATAATAAATAAATTTATTTAATTATTATTAAAAGTTACCACACAAGCAGAGTAATTTAAAGCATAGATTAAATGCATAACTATATGTATATTAAATTATGAGTCAATCACTTACCGGATCTCGATTTTCCGGAAATCGTGAAATCACCTTGGGCTGCCCTGTAATTTTGTAACAGCGCGTTCCTGGTGAGTTCGGGATCGATTGTGTGCGGTTGGTAGTTTCGTGCAGTTCGACTGTTTGACGTCCAAAAGTTTTTGTAAGTTCGCGCAATGGCGAGCCTACATGGGAATAATAGAGATGTCAATAATAATTACTCGAATAAACGTACTGCCAAAAATAACTTTTTATAATTAAAAAATTTATAATTATAAAAATATTAATGTCGATATATAATTATAAAAATTAATTAATGTAGGGACTTACGATGGATATTGTGCATTGGTCGGTCCTATGCAGTCCGGGGAATCCGTGAGGGCATCTCCCCAGACGTACTGTAGTCCTACACCATTGCCTTCGCACTTTTTCGCAGCGTAGACTCTTGTGTTGATTGTGATTGCCAGTAAGATAAGTCCGACGTACCCAGTCATCTGAAATGAAAACATTTTTGATCTTATCCATTTGTTCGTTTAAAATTATTTTTTCATTTTCATTTTTTTTTTTTAAGATTTTCTCTAATCCAATTTATCAGCGCAAAGATGACGGAGTGAGAAAAAAATATTGATTGATTTAAGTTGAGTTACAATCAAATAACGAAAAATTAAGACGATTGAAGATGTACATTTCGTCATATATGGAATAGTGGAAAAAGCTTCGCATAGAATTAAAAATAGAAAGTGATGAGACATACATGATGTCCTCAATATTGTATTCAGATTGAACGGTCAGTATCGAATTCATTTTTATTATACAATCCTGACCATTCTTATCATCGCGACCTATTCTCCATATCGACGTCATCCAAACATTATAAATTAATGCGGCGATTATATTTCCCGAACTTCACACGAGCGAGGGAATATTACATCTGAGCATCATTTAAATATCGTCTCGAAAATCAAATAAGATTCCCAATACGAAGATTTCAGCCTAAAATACGTTTAAAGTAAGTATAATTGAAAAATAAATACATTCAATTGGTGAGTTAAATTATAATTACATTTTTTTTAAATAATTAAAGTTAATTTTTTTTTATCTGATTATCCATCAATTGTCACAAGACATATAAGGCTACTTTTTACATTGTTACATTTTATATATTTTTTTTTGTATTGTTGCTGTATTTCAATATTTGTATAAATTTCCAAGGGAAATTAGCCGAATCGCCAATGTAATATCGAAAAAAAAACTAACACATTCTTCATTAAGAATGTAAAAAAAAATGTAAAAAAAAAGTAAAATGGAAAACACGGAACGATCTCGACTTCCGGAACCGCCTCGCGATGTTCTCCGAAGTTGTGTTGCAGAACGCTTAAAAATGCAAGAAAAGAACCAATCATTTTAAAGGTTCTTAAAAAAAGGTTAATTAAAAAAAAGCCTTAAATCTATAATGGAATAATGAATTAAAAAATGAAAACACTCCCTACATTTTTTGGAGTGAACTGTCACATTATGAAGAGTGACAATTCACTCTACTGAAAAGTGGTAAAATTTTCCTCGTTTTGGAGTGAAATTTCACTCCAAGAAAATTTAGAGAGTAAGGACGAATGTAATGACAACGACCGAAAATATATGACGCAATTTTAAAATATGAAGTAATATTATGTATAAGGACATTACACGGGGATAAATTTTCTATAGTCAATTTTCTTATAAATTTTACTATACCAGGGAATTTTCATGACAGACTTTCGTCATGAGAAAAATTGATGCGATGAATGGCAATTTTTACCAAACTCATAGTAAAAATTATAAAATGTTGTAACTTTTACCATAAATAATGGCAATTTTTCACACGACAAAAGTCGGTCTCACCCTGCTTTAGTCAAATTTATAAGAAAATTTTTCTCCCATTTAAACCCATTTAAAATGCCAGAGTCACAAAAAATGTTGGACTGTTTTTAAAGGAAAGCTACCTACATATAAGCGCCCTAATATAAATTTGGACCTGAAAATTGGTTTGAACATTTTAGGTTAGGAATTGACGTTATTGACCGAGCCACTGTAGCAGCCTCTTAATTAATTAATTTAAACACCACAAGTTCGACTTGGAATCAATACATATTTTCTTACATATGTTTGAATGCGCTCTACGTAATATGAACACTCAAAAAATTGCGAAATATTTATTTTTTCATTTTTTGACAATTATGTCAATGTGATAATCGAATGTTTTGTTTCATGTATAAAACATTTTTGTGACGTTATTATAAACGAAAGTTTTGTTGAAAACGTAAATTCCAATAAAAGCTATAAATTATGATCTTCATATGAAGTGGCAATGGGAACAACCACATCGACAACAACGAAAGTGATTTGCCATGGAAGGTCACATTGTGTCAACAATAATAACGACAATACTGTATAACAACACGTAACTGAGTGTAGTGTAACTTATTACTTCGAACCGCCACGTAGGTCGGCACGAAGTATTGAATTTGGTAGGCTTTGATTTTCTGAGTTTCATACTTTCAGAATTTTTTATAAGAAAAGTACCCATCCGAATTTAAGTTTCAATTGCTCATTTTGTTCGTTTGTTCTTGAGCTATATCATCATATTTACTTCGACCCGTAACCAAAGGTTGTGCTCGAAGTATTGAATTTGGTCATCCGAAAAAAAAAATGACACCCACTTTTTTCATGAAATCTCCACGTTTCAGATCATTCTGAGTCCAAAACTGCAATAA
>JAPYZR010002199.1:0-18632 GCA_030522945.1 Trichopria nigra
ACCGAAACAACATCGTCGATCCCTCCTTGCTTCGGTGGTGAGCTCCGTAATTCTTTACGGAGCCCCCATCTGGGCGGATGCCATCAGAAGCAAAAAGACATACGGAGTGACTTGCCGGCATGCCTGCAGAACAGTGGCGCTAAGAGTGGCCAGAGCGTATCGCACCGTATCCGACATCGCTCTCTCAGTGGTCGCGGCAGGATATATACAGTGTAACGACAGGATGATATCACGATTTGTCCACGGCCCTTCATGGCCAGGACACCAATAAATTAGTCATCAATCAATCTCCTTCTGTCTCACTCCCTTTTCTTTTCTATCGCCCCTCCTTTTTACGGAAGGCGTAGAATCCTTCTGAATATCTCACTCTCACTCCTTTTGTTTTCTATCGCCTGACCTTTTTAGGAAGCCCTTCTTCGATAGAAAATGTCTTTCTTTCTCCCTCCCCCCCCTCTCTCTCTCTCTCTCTCTCTCTCTCTCTCTCTCTCTCTCTCTCTCTCTCTCTCTCTCTCTGTCTCTCTGTCTCTCTCTTTCCGACTGGTGAGTAGTGCGGATGTGTTTTTGCTCGCTCCTCTGGTTTTCGTATTTTTCACAGAAAATCTTACTCGCTGGAGCGAGATTTTTTTTTACAGACGGTGCACTCAGTGTGGACCAACTTGCTGCTTCAGTCTTTCTCAGTGATAGTTCTGCATGTGGTCAACTGTGCGCCTATTAAAAATTTGTGAAAAATTGTTTGAAACTGGTTCCACCTGTCAACGGCAATCTTAAATCAAATACAAACACAGCGCATGTATGCTTAATCACGTGACACAACGTAAATTTTAATTTCGACCACTTAAACAAAGCTTGTATATATACATATATCTCTAACAATAAACTGCGCTAGCCCGCCGAAGTCATATGGCCTAATACGTCAACGCCTTCATCTATCTTACTCGCAACTCGCGCTCGTAATGGGGCAGCGCTCGTCGTACGCGTGTTGCTCGATCAGGGCTCGACGTGGACATTCATCGCGGAAAAATTAGCCAACGCTCTCGGTGCTTTACATTTCTCCTGCAGATTCCCCTTTCCCTTGTTTCCGATCTCATGCGCTCCTCGTTAAAGATCCGACTTCCTATATGCCCCCTCTGGATTCAAATAAAACAATTGGCCACATTTGCGTAACCTACGCTTCGCTGATGACCCTAGCAGTACCGATCCGATTAGCCTGATTATAGGTGCCGACCTATATGGCGCGTTGTTACTGGATGGGCTAATTCGCGGCTCTGGCGCCGAAACGACGGCTCAGAATTCTGTTTTCGGCTGGATTCTGTCTGGGTGGTTGGAAACACCTGGCACTGGCGTCCCCTCCGACGCTTACGCTCACCACTGTTTCCCGGCCACTGATCTCGTGGACGCGGTTCAGCCGTTCTGGGAACTCGATTCGATCCCTGAAGAATTGCCGACTGCTGCCGAAGATGATATTAGCGAACAGCATTTCGCCGAAATGCACTCGCGCGACTCGACCGGCCGCTACGTCGTGCGGCTCCCGTTTCGCCAACCCCCTCCAGTTAACATCGGCGAGTCTCGCATGTCAGCATTGTCCGCTTTCAAGACTTTATGAAAGACTACGAAGATAAAGGGCACATGTCTCGTGTTGCTTCGATCGCTTGCCGGAATCCGGTAGTGTACTTGCCGCACCACGTCATTCGTAAGGCCTCGAGTACCACTACGAAGCTACGCGTCGTTTTCAACGCGTCGCACCATACGTCGAATTCTACGTCGTTAAACGACCATTTATACCCAGGCAGGAAACTCCAAGCCAACCTGAGCCACTTACTGTTGCAGTGGCGTTCCTTTAAATATGTGTACTGCGCGGACGTGGCGCAGATATATCGGCAGATTTGGCTCGATCCGCGTGGTCGTGATTTCCAGCGCATAGTTTGGGGTCCGTCCGATGACGTTCCCGTAATGGAGTATCGTCTCAACACCGTTACTTTTGGCGTATGTTGCGCTCCCGTTCTTGCGCTCCGCGTGTTGAAACAGCTCTGCAAGTATCACGGCGAGCGTTACCCATGTGCAGCGGTCATTTTACAGGAAGGTCTATATGTCGACGAATGTTTCTTCGGAGCCAACGACATTGCAAGCACTCGTTACTTACGGAATGAACTTGTCGCCTTACTACGCTGTGGACAATTTAACTCCATAAATGGGCTAGCAATTCACCGGAACTGCTCGAGAGCATTGACCCAACCAATCACGGCCATTAGAAGTGGACGAGGTCATTAAAATCCTCGGCGTCTCGTGGTGACCGGCGAGCGATCAATACCATTTTAAAATCAAGTTGGTGCCCGTCGACAACCCCACCAAGAGGGTAAGAGGTATTGGAAGTTATGGTCGGCTGATTACCTGCTCTCTCTGTAGTAGCGCTCAAAATGGCGGTTCGAGAAAACTTCGCTCGACGTAGGATAGTTGGTCGTAGTAAAGAGGGCCATTTTACTGCCAACTAAATGGCCTCTCGGTCACATTTTAAAATGTCATCCGGGATCCGATGGTCTCGTCCGCGTAGTCACCGTACGCACGTCTACGTCTGAGTTACTCCCGCCGATCACTCAGATTGCGCTCTTACCGGTCGATTTGGATGGACACGTAGACTAAGCTAGATTTAATTCTTCTTCTTAATAATCAAATATAAAGAAGAAAAAAAAAAAAATAATAAGTTTAGATTTAAGATAGCGTCATTACCCGGCATATCCAGCGATATTTTGTTTAAACGGCGGTACACGAGGTAGCCTTGTTAGAGTTATCGTTGTTTGTTACGTGTTGCGTGCCTTACTGGCTCACGGGTGGCGGTATGTTACGATAAATGCTCGTAACGTAGCTTGTGTTTACGATATTGTTTACTACACCTTTTAAACGACATTCGGTTTGGTATCGACAATGGTTATGTAACCATCTTGGTGCTACTTGATTTCTCGAAAGCTTTCGATAGCCTGAGTTATACCGTTATCCTCAAGAATTTACGTAACTTAGGATTCGAGGACTCAGCACTTAGATGGATGCACTCCTTCCTATCTGACCGCTCCCAATCAATAGTAGACCTTGATGGACAACCATCTCAGATAGAACATACTACGTCTGGTGTTCCACAAGGTACTAGTCTCGGACCCATTCTTTTCATCATCGTCATCAATACCCTATTTTCGTGACTCCAATATTGCCGCGATACTACCATCATATTCGCTGACGATACTCAATTTTATCTTTTTACTCCATTAAGCCGGATAAATGAAACCGTACAACATATTAATAGTGACGTTGCTGAATTGGTAAAGTCGTCCCATGAGTATGGACTCACTCTGAATACTCGAAAAACTCAAGCCATTATCTTGGGATCAGCTCAGAATCTCACCTTCATCAAAAACCTTGCCGTACCGCCGATTGTTGTCGGGATAGATATAATACCGTATTCCAATAAGGTGAAAGATCTCGGCGTAATTATCATATCTGATCTTACATGGAATAGACATATAAATACTGTATCATCAAAAGTCCACAACATACTATACAAAATAAAATTTCGTGGTGCATTTCTTCCCTCATCGATAAAACTTATCCTCATAAACTCCGTACTCATTCCTCACCTAGAGCACGCTATTCTTGTCACATGTTTTTTCGAATTTATGAAAATAAATAAGTTACCAGCAGTTACCGGTACCGTCAGCAATTTTCCGCGTTCGTTGCGTCGTGGGTATTACCTCGGATAAAGATGGAGTAATCTCCGCGTCACACTTGCTACGACATAGACCCCTGAATAGGTTGCTGACGATACCGGCATTTGGGTAGGGGGGACTGGCTGTGGGTGGGTGTAGTAGTGTCTGTTTCGTCATCTGTACTGTATCTGTGTTGTCCATCCTTTACCTCGCCACCCGAGAGCCGACCCGCGAACAGACTCCTTCCTTTATCCTTTATCCTTTTATCCTATTCTTGTCACAGGAAGTTTATCTGGTTACCTCAACACCAAATTATAGCGCCTGCAGAATTGTGCATTGATATATATCTATCATCTGCGGCGTAATGACAGACTAGCGCCATACAGAAAGAAAGCAAATTGGCTTTCTATTCCGTATAGGAGACAATACTTTCTTGGTAATCTTATATACCAAATTTTAAGTACCTTCCAGCCATTGCACTCTTTTGTTACTGTATATATTTTATTATGCGTGCGCAGATGCAGCGAAAAATATTATATCTATATGCATCTTACTCGAAACTACTGTAACGAGAGGATGACGCTTAAGATTTGTCCACGGCCCGCAGTAGCCAGGGCAATCATAAATGTATCATCAATCTCTCCCTCTCTCTCTCTCTCTCTCTCTCTCTCTCTCTCTCTCTCTCTCTCTCTCTGTGTGTGTGTGTATGTGTGACCGGTGAGTAACTCGCACGTACTTAATTTCGCTCTAATAAAATTTCTCATTACTCACCTTCATTTCACTTTTCCGAGTGACAACGTGTTCCAGTGTGTGCACTTCCTGTGGGCCAGCTCGTCGCTATAATTTTTGTGAATAAATCGTTCCTCTCAGCCCACGGTGCACCTTTTTGGAAATTCCACGTTAAAATTTGTCAATTTTCATTTTCTGCCTGTCAATCGAAACTTTCAATATTGGTTCAAATTGCGCAGGCGCGCCGAAATACGTGGCTATACACTTGTCTACAAGTTCGTAAACAAATCGCAACTCAACTGTGAACAAGCACCGATCTACTCGGGTATGTACAAGCTATGGCAATCTAATGCCTAAGCGTGAGCGGAAAACAGATTCTCCTGAAACGATCATAGGTGTGACTAATTCCATCTGCGGGAAGTGCCACAAGAAAGTCGTTAATCAAAAGGTTGAATGTGACATTTGTCACTCAATATTTCACCCATCGTGTGCTCGAGCCTACATCGTAAACAAGCCCGAAACTGTGTGTTGTGTGCATTCTATACCTCACACACTTGAACCATTGACACACGCGAACCACGCTACGATCACGTGTAGTCAACCTCCCTCTTTAGCGAGTAGTTCCCTCTAACCCGAACTCCTCTTGTCTACAGCTAGTCCCACCGCGCAACACGTAGTATCCGTCGTACGTACCTTGCCCAATAACGCGCATTACGCAATGGCAGTTAGCGCAATGATCATATATGTGAGCGATTTACCAAGTATGAATGTATCCATCTCAGTGCTAATTCCTGAAATCCCAGATCACGCAGGCATGTTAGGATTATAGTATGGCTCAGGAATCAAAGGCTTTCGAGAAATCAAAATATACTAATATTGTTACTTCCCCGTGATCAATACCCAGACGAACATCATCAAGAAGATGCAGCAGAGCAGTTTGAAAGCGAAAACCAGATTGATGAGAGTCAAAAAAATTAGTTTTTTTTTAAAATCAAGCAGTTGAATGTAGACAATACGCTCGGCAATACGGAAATGAGCAGGAAGCCCGCATTGGCGAAGTCCCTAGTTCATAACCATGAAATTATTATCAAACGTTTCTCATATCCACAACATCTGTAAAGTTCAGTAATTTTTATGTATTGAATTGTTTATATAATTATGTATTGAATTGTTGCATCTCCATCTACTGAGCCGCGAGATGAGAGCTCCTTCATGGTTAAATAATATTCCAAAACGTCTTGATTGCTCTTCATTTTTCGTGTTACGAGCATTTTGTGAAACTCTGTACAGTTTATTTTTCTTTTAAGTTCAGGTAAAAGACATTCCTTTAACTGCGTAAATGTTTTCATAACGCCTTCACTTTGGATGAAAGTTTTCGCCATACCGGTTATCATTTTCTTTGCGAAAATTAGCGTTTATATCTCAGTCAATTCGAACAAGGATGCGAAGTCCTCAAAATCGGCGATCCAATATTGAATTGGATAGGCGAAGGCTGTTAGATATTAATTATGAAGTGACAGAAAGCATTTATGATATAGACCTATTAGTCTACTGACATAGACATAGACATAGACATAGACATAGACATAGACATAGACATAGACATAGGTCAGTTTTACTTGCTTCTATACCATTGTGGTTCAACTAGCAAGGTTTATCATCAATCCTCACAACACATAAACATTTAACAAACATTTACCTCACAGTTCTTTCTCCTCACAGCATTCGGCCCCGTGAACGGTCAACATCGGCGATCTAGCCGTAGCAAGCGCGCCGTAGCGTTCTGTAAACAAACGCACGGCGCGCCGATCACGGAAAAACCATTCGCGGTGCCGAAAACTACCGACAGATGTCGATAGCCGCCACAAATTCGAACCTTCGACAGCAATGTTTATTTTCCGAATTTATATTTTTAAATACAAATTCAGAAAAACATTGCTCGAAGGGGATTCGAACTCGCAACTTGGGAACTTCAGTTTAAGAGACTATAGCACGCTAACCACTTCCCCATCGGCTCCCCTTATTAGTCTACTGCCTATTATATCAAAAATTTGTGAAAAATAAATTTTAACTAGGCTACACACTACCACACTAAATAAAAACTTAATACCAGATCACCAATTCAGATTCCGAAACCAACATGCCTCATTAGAACAAGTGAACAGAATAACCAAATACAAAAAATAGCTTTACACCAAAGCAAAAGTTATTGCTCGGTCGCTTTCTTAGAAATTACATAAGCTTTTGATAAAATCGGGAACATAATATTAAAATCATATGCATCTGATAATAAATAATTTAGTAACCACCTTTGCTCATATGACTAAGTTTAAAAGACATTCAGCATTTTTCGATTTTTTTTTCGATTGAGTAATAAAATTAATTCCAGTAATATAAATTTATTAAATATATATTCATACCAATAATGGATGCAGGGCGATGACAAACAGCATCCGCAATTTGTTTAACAATTACTTTGCTGGGATCAAAGGCCTCAAGAGACTGTGTACTTATCACCTTATTACCTTCGGTAAATAAAATATTGTATAATCCAACTTGTTGAGTTCGAATTTCCACACGATATGAATTCATTGAGAGTTTTGTTAAATTGCATGGGATAATGATACCGTCCGGTCCCGTTACTTTTGCTGCTACAGGACCCTCTAATCCCGGAATATCTAAATCCATGTATGCAGTATTTCCAATACGAATTTTGGATGGTCCATCTAATTCAGCTCCCAGAATTGAGCATCTAAATGGACTGCCTAAAAGTATATTAATATTATCATTAGTAAATGTAGCATATATATTAAGCTAAATTTATTGCTAAAGGCTTCGAATAATTATATTGCCTAATATAATTTTTTATCTTATTTCATATCAAAATCATTTCATACTGTTAATTTTGAAAAAAAAATTAAACTTCATTAATGAAACCAAATCTTATCTAAATATTTACTTGATATTTTTAAATTTAGATACCAAGTAGAGAAAGAACTTATATTACGAAGAAGTAAATAAAACATAAAAAATTAAAACAACGATTAAAAGAACTTGTCATGAATTTTCCGTTAGGTTAAATGAAGCTAGAATTATATACCTTAAACTCCTAAAGATAAAATCATGGGCTGAGCCAAAGGTAAAATATTATTTGAATTACAGTAAGTGAACAACGACGCGCCGAGCGGTATGCTTGTATGGCAGGGGGGAGGCCAAAGGCCGCAGTCGCGAAGTTTATACGGTTATTGAGGCCCGAAGAGCCGAACCGGGACAATCGAGCGAAGCGAGCGGGGATAGGCGGCCGAGGGTGCGAAGCCCCTAGTTTTTCTATTGAAAATGATGTCTTTCCCTCACTGCGTTGTCTTTGATTCGCAACATCAACATTACCGAAGTAAAGTTTGTTACTTCTTGGAATATAACTGTTGAACATTATCAAGATATACAATCATTGATATGTTCATTAGTGACGTATTTATTTAAATTACCATCGGTTAGTGAAAATAATTATAATGCGTTAGAGGTGTTGGTGACTCAAACTCGTGAAATTATTACTTAATTGGTAAACTTAGGATGATTTAACAGAAATTCACTTTTAGTTACACTGACACTTCTCCAACTCGACACGAATCTTAGAAAATCATGAGAAGAGAATGTGGGTAAACGAGATACCTTTCCGACTTATAACGAATTGGAAATGTTTCTCTAAAATAAACTTCATTGACATCAAACATTGTTTGAGACAACAATGGTATCAAAAGGCACCCGTACTGTCTCGGCTTCACATGTGAGTTCTCACGTCTGGACTCCGATCGAGTCGAAATGTTATTTTTGTACGGAAGCACATTCGATTGTTAAATGTAAATAATTTTTAAAATTATCAGTCGAGATGCGATTACAGAAGGTCAAGTGGATTCGTTTGTGTTTTAATTGCCTCAATAAGTAGCATATTCCTACCACTTGTAGGCGCAAATCGGATTGTGATAAATGTAAGAAACGTCACCATACATTACTTCATGATTCATTCGTGACTACCCCGAATGTTGAGAAAAAACTAATTGAGCAGGTGACCTCCAATCACGATTAATCTTCCTTGATTGTGTTATCGTCTCTTCCAAAAGACAACCATAAAAATTAAACCATTTTTCTCGGATCTGCCCGCATTAGAGTACGAACTCCGGAAGGAAGGTGAACCATTTTGCGTGCAATTTTAGATTCGGGCTCCGAATGCTCTTTGATTTCGGCGTCAGCGGCACAAACATTAAAGGACACGCGAATACCTTTACTTGCCCGGCAGCGATTTCAGGTACGTTGATTACTGGTACTGTGAAACACGCAACGAAATTGGCGTTACATTGCCTTGCGTACCCGTTGTTGTCGGTCAAAATTCAACCTATCATTCTGGGTAAACTCTCCAATTCAATCAGGTTCATTATTCGGATGATGAACTTCGGTGTGAGGAAATATTTAAAGAAACTTTTAGACGTGACATGTCTTGTTCGGTATCATGTGACTCTTCCGTTTAACAAGCTTTCCAAAATAGCGGTTGATCGAACGTTACGAATATCGATATTTGCTTCGAGAACTTGCCTCTCTTTATAGCTTCAAGAAGTGTTGAATAGATAGTATCGTACTCTGAAGATGGTTCATTTATGAATGGAACGCAGATGATTTTGGAAGTTTCATACGGCAAAGCCAAGGTCACTTGCTCCATAAAGCCGTTCCACCCAGGATTGTCCAGAGCACATATCCATTTCCCATAATACCATATGAAATCTGGCACAGTAAGCAGAATGTCATGAGAAATAGAGGAAAGTTCATTAACATTTTCCCTTTCATGGCCTTTAAGCCAGCTAAGTGCTGTTTCCTGTATTGGATTAGTGGAATCGTCCCTATTCCTGCAATTTCTGCAGCCGACTTTCTTGTCGTAATTCGGGGTATAATCGAATCTTTTTCAATATCAGTCGATGGAGTGATGCAATGAATTCCATCCATTGAGTGGAAAGTTCCCCGTCCGTCCAACGTGTCCGTGTTGAAATCCGCATTATCAAACACAAATTAGAAAAAAGTATTTTCCAAAATTTCCCGTTCTCGTGCATGAATACTGGATTTTTCGAAAATGCCAATGTCGTTGTACGAAACACTAAATCCCATGTTCGCTAAAATACTTATGAGATTTTTAGATGCATACTTTTTGTATAAGAAAGCGCTAACGCCGATTTGAAGGGGGGCAGAATTATTGCAGAATTATTGCATGCGCAATTGAAATGCACTTTCTTTCCCACGAGATTAATGAACCGCGTTTGTTTTTTGTGATTATTTACGACAGGAGCACTTGCAAAGATTCCGGCACAGCAGACTTCACATTTTCCACAAACTCGTCGGGAGGTGGGTAGTTGTCTGTATCATAATACACCGAGCGATTAGCGAATGTCTGAACGAATAACAGCTGCAGCTTCACGGACAACTCGAAGCATTTCTTGTCGTGGGTCTGCTTCTTTCTCCTCGTACCATTTTTCGCAGAGCAGTTGATAGCCAACATTTTTAAAGCATACCATTATTCCACGTTTTTGCCTTTCAACAATAATAATATCATCACCGTATTTTTCTTCAATGGAGCTTTTACGGTTTTCAAATGTGGAATACGATCTATAGTCACTTGGTCCACTAATGTAACCAGTGAAAACTGATACTCGCTCGAGTTCTCTTCCAGATATTCATAAATTTGTTCCATCGATGCATCTATGATGTCACCAGAAGGTCTTCCATTTTTAATTGTCGACGGCGCTCTAAGTACGAGGTTGTAACACTTTCCGTGATATCTACTTTTCACGGCGACCAAGTCAGTTACATGATTAAGGCGCTCTTGAATTAATGCAGCTGTGTCATCATTGCGCTCCTCAGTTTTTCCAAAATGACGCCTTTCGATGTATTACACTTTACTAAACTAATTTTAACTCGCTTATCAACTGGGACTTTCAAGAATGATTCGAGTACTTCTTCACCACAAAATATGCACCTTTTTTCGAAATCAAAGGTCGGCTGAGTTTCACGTGGCTCTTCGCGCTGCTCTGTACGTTTTTCACGCTGTTCAGCACTTCGTCCAGAAGCATACAAAACGGACTTTTCTTTTGTATAACCTTTGTAACATTTTCTATGTAAAACTATTTCATTGACTTCTTGCAATTTTTCACGAATGCCGTCATCTCCTCTTTTCTCACTCGCCAACAGAAAAGTTTGTATCCCTTTAGCTTTCACAACTCGAATATCTGTCACTACAGGTTCATTACACACTGAACAATTTGAGTGACTCATTTTAATATTTTTTTAAAACCGCACTAACTGAAAGTTTACAAAATATTATTTTCAAAACGCATCCGCTCGCTACACTGTGCAAGGCACAACTGCCGAACATGGGGCAAAAGGGAAGCCGGCAACCGGCACCTGTTCAAACAGGTCGAGACACGTTTGACATTTCTAATCTCCGCATTCCAATGCTCGAGTCGTCGTATTATGTTTTTTTTCCGGGTATAACAGATGGTATCGTTCCAGACATTGCATATGAATATAACACTACATTAATGAAACAGAATTTTAAAATAAAACGAAAGTCTTTACTTCGTTACTATTATCTCAATTACTCGTTTCTTTATTCATTTATTTATATTATTATTATTATTATTATTAATTATTTTATCAGTAACAAACTTTGTATTACTTACGTTTCCCAAGCAGCAAATCAGGTCGAAATTACGTCTTTTCGACCTTCCATTAATTAATTAATGCTTGGGTTATCTCTTTACATGATGTTCAAATACATAAACTTTTCACTTTTTTTTTTTGGTCGCGCTAAACCCTCTGTTACATCCATAAATATGACGCGGTAGCGCTGATTCATAAATTTGGCACACTCTACGAGGCGCAATTTTCAACTAAATGAAGCGACTAAAAAAACTAAATTGCTCGTTTTTTGGTTGCCTACAAGTTTCTTTTGAAGACTTTTTCGATATCTTACGGCTGAAATTAATTAGAAGCAAAAAAAGAAAATTTGTTGGTTCAATTTTTTCCTTTCTCGTTCGATATCTCGAAAACTATCGATCCTACGTCAAAATGTCTATACACTTAATTTGTAGAGCTTAAAAAACCCTTCAAAATGAGCACCCGAAGACCAATAGCAACAGAGTTATTGAATTTTTAGCAAAAAAAAAAACAACGTTTTTGGCCGCCATTGAAGAAGCTGGGGGTTTACAGGGGTTCAAGCTTGGGGTTAAGCTCCTCTTGCCCCCCCCCCCCCCCCTTTGATATAAAAAAAAATATGCTACTTCAATCAATTTCTTATTTCAATGTCTAATTTGACTGGACTACTTGCCCGGCAGCGATTTCTGGTACGTTGACTACTGGTACTGTGAAACACGCAACGAAATTGGAGTTACATTGCCTTGCGTACCCGTTGTTGTCGGTCAAAATTCAACCTATCATTCTGGGTAAACTCTCCAATTCAAACAGGTTCATTATTCGGATGATGAACTCCGGTGTGAGAAAATATTTAAAGAAACTTTTAGACGTGACATGTCTGGTCGGTATCATGTGACTCTTCCGTTTAAGAATTATCCGCCAGAGTTCCCGCGATATAGCGCATGGAGGCTGGGGCCGTTACGGATTTTTAATGCTGGAAAAAAAATTAATAGCAGGCAACGGCCGGCTGAAATATATAGTTGAGGTCATAAATAATGAAAAAAAAACTTTGGAACTTGAGATGAAGGGAAGTAGTGAAATGGGGTGTTAAGGGAGGAAAACCGTTTTCGTGATTTGTGGCGAAACGTGAGCTCCTAGAGAAAAGTGTTTAACAGAAAAGTTGTACATAATTAAAAAATCTAAAACTTTTATTGCATATATTTTTCGACATAACCTCAAAGTTTGCGAGAATATGACGAAAACCGATTTTTCTGGTTTTATTTTTTCTCCCGTGAAAATCATTTAATTTAAATGAAACTTTGTGAAAGTACGTAATTATTTGCATATAATAAGCATGATTTTTGTTCAATTCTGGAAATGAATATATTTCGAGATTTTACCATTTTTCCGAAAAAGAGTCGCTGTCGAACAACTTTATTGATTTTTTTTTTTGGATTTCGATATTCTACTAGTGCTCATTTTTTCGTCGAGATGTCTACTTTCAAATGGTATGTCGATGTTGTGATTTGTTATCATTTAGCAGTTTAAAATTAAGAAAAACCGAAAACAAATTTTTTCGAATCTAGATTTTGTCGATTATTTTCATTATTTTCAATTTTTTAGCATATTTATGTTAATAATTCATAATATTTTAATCAAAAAACTTGGCATTGGCATAAAATAAATAAAGTTTAATGAATTTCACCACGGTAAGGTAGGGAAAACTTCATGAAACTAAAAATTGACATGGAATTCAATACTACTTTATTAATTTCATAAACAGTTAAGTTTCGAAAACTTTATATGCATAGTGACCCCACCCTTATGAAATTTTTCTGTAGTCCCTCGACCAATTCTCCCGAACCCGTCGCCGCCGCTCGAAACCGCCCTCGGTACGCACAAGTAACCTAACCTAATTCCCTGGGGTCACAAAACCAAGCGACGCGCTAGCTGGAAGTATGGGCGCCAGGTATACCGAAGTATACCGAATTTATAGGCGCGTGGCCCGGCGATGGTGTTCCAGCTATGCTCAGCCCCGATATTCATCGGCACGGGAGAGGGTGGTATTCGCGGGCGCAGTCAATTCCCGACGAACTCACCAACTCGTACGCGACGGTCACGGCCAACGAGGACGGGTATTCTACTATTCTTTTTAATAAAAAAACTGACTAAAATCACTTGATATACAACGGTAACCACTTCGGAATTTCTTTACAAAAAAAATTGATTTGTCGTGGAACTTAAATTTTTCCACCAAACGATAGCCAATTTAGTGGACTTATTATTCAATCCGTGAATTTGCCACTACTCTAATCGATAACCTCATTTTCCCGCTCGACAAACGAAAGCCTCCACCCGATTTCGCGGTTTTCTCTCAATTTACGCTTACCAAAAAAACACTCCCGAGACACTTATGATCGCGCATGCGAGCGAGAACACTTTTTAGAATGATTCCCGGAAGGCGGCCAATACTTTACTAAACGAGGCCGAAGCCATTAAAACCGCGAGAAAAGCGCCTTCCGAAGCTCGTCGTACCTTAAAGTCGACGTTGCCCACCTGCCAAGTCCCTAGATCCTGCTGCAGTCGCCGCCAGAACGAGAATGGTCGAGAGGGGCAATTTTCTCCGCTGCGTTCTACCGTGCGCGACGGCCGCCGCTCGCCTCCCTCCAGCGGAGAAGGCTTTTCATTGACTCGCGCTTAACCGCATGACTTCGCGGCCCGGGCCGCTGGGTTACTTCCCCGTAGCTCCTCACTTCGCAAGCGTTCTCGAAGTTTCTCGACGCTGTATGCTCAACAATCGCCCGCGGTTCCGCGAATTGTTCTTCGAAGCCGCGGACGACCTTGTTTATCAAAAACCTAAAAATCAAGAATTCTCGGTAACCTTCCGCGACGAGCTCGCTAGTGAACCGGGAACTCGTAAACACAACATTTCTACGAATTCCCCGTACACAACGAGATAATCCTTTTATTTTTCTATTCGGAATCGGCGGTCTTGAATCTTATGGCCGCCTGTTCGTACTAACAATGGACATTAATAATAAGAAGAGTACAGTCGTTCGTAAATGACCGTACCTTGTTTTCGTTTTAAAAACTAATTTTCCTAACCTACGGTACCGTACTTAAATCTATCCTATCCTAACTAATTAACCTCTTCTAAAGTCTTAACCTAAATTTCTTAACCTACTTTTCCTAACCTATATTTGTTAATCTAAATTTACTAACCTACGTATCCTTAGCCTAACTTATAGCTATCCGCGCGGTAATTAATTCTAAGACGCAATAACCTTGAACGCAAGGTTCTCCAAACGCGAATACTGATTCTCCAAAAACGTAATATTTCTCAAAACGCAATATTTCTCAAAAACGCAATACTTCTCCAAAACTAAAAAACGCAATACTTCTCAAAAACGCAATATTTCTCGAAATTCTCAAAAAAAAACGTATTGCGATAATATTCAAAAGCTTAGCGCTACTCCAGCGGTCCCCCTATAAAAGAATATTATCGCCCCCGGATAAAGCCTCCCGGGAAGACAAGTCTATCTCAACACAAGGAACAAAAGCGAGCCAGTGCCGACGTTCGCTTTTTCTTTAGGGGTTGAATTTTTTTGGCCAAAATAACCACGGGAATCGATAAAGATAATAATTTTAAGTAACAAATGTACTACGAATTTATCTTTGTAAACCAATACTTTTCGAGTTATTAGCGATTGAAAGTTAAGAATTTTTATTGAAAAAAGCACGTTTTTAAACGGTTTTTGCGAAATAACTCAAAAAGTACGCGTTTAATCGGAAAATATATAGGAACAGAAATTATAGCTTATTAAAAAACGAACAAAACTGTTTTTTATGACCGCTGTATATGAAGTATAGACCTATGTATGAATAATTTACGTTCAGTATGAATTAGCAAAGTAATGAAATTTAAATGTTTAAAATGAAATTTCGGGACAACAAAGAGAATTTTGTGAAAAACTTTTAAATATTTTACAATGTACTTCAAAAGAGCTTGAAAATTAGCACTTATACAAGTTGATTGTACAAAAAATGGCGAAGATATGATAGAAATAAAAGTAGTATCAATATTTTTCAGCATAAAAATTCTCAACAATACCCCCACCATTATCACAAATTCAAAATTGGACGTAATCATGCTACAGTTCCCTTCATTTAAGACTATCATTATGATCCAGCAGTTTTTAACGGTTTAATTGCCTGGTTTAGACAAAAAATTTGATTGAAATAAAGGGAGATTTTTTTTATATTCAACAAAAATTTCATTTCTTTTTAGATTCCTCAAACACTAAAGTAGCTACGAAAAAATTACAAGTATAACAAAAGTTAGGATTTTTAATGTACTACAAGTTCCTTTTTTTGTTTTCCGTAGCATCAAAAATCGCTGAGTTGTGAACATTTAAAGTTTGCATGTTACAGTAAAAGTCCTCTTTCCGTATCCCGTGAAACGGCAGTTTTTAAAATATTCCCAACATATTGGTTTTTTAATGGACTCTGTAGTCCAAAAATTGTTATGGTAAGAAAACCAAAAAAATTTCCGTCCGAGTTTGGAAGCATGTTACGAACTCCACGTAGCTATGGATTACATGCATCTACAAACACATCATACCATATACAGGTATATTTCTAAATTGTACCTGCGTACACGCGCACGCATGCGCGCGCGCGCACAAACACACACAAGGAAGGAGGAGGGGGAGGAGTAACAACCTCGTTAAAAAACCTTGGTACATCTGACCCGGATGTTAGCATCTTGTAAGGGTCCCGCCTAGGGTACAGGCTAGGGGAAGGCACCCCGAATAAACAAACCAAAACATGGATAGTGAGTTAAACACAACACTACCCCAAACGGGCATGGCTTCACAGCCTAATTCCGCCGTCGGTTCCTATCGGGTGAAAGTCCCGGTGGCCGGCGCTGGCCCTACGGATTTGGGGGGGGGGGGGGGGGCCAAACTCACGAACAGGTTGCGGAGGTTAGACGAGTGCTCAGAAGAGCAAGAGAGACAGAAGAGCAAAAACATGGCTAGGGTCACGATTAGGGCCTGCAAAATATACAGTAAGGCCCGGCCGAAAGCTACGAAACGTGCGGCGAACTCTCGCCAGGATGGGATGAATCAAACCTCTCCCATCTTTAGTCAAACAACCGACAGGAACAAGCGAGAGACCAGATCGCCCTCGAAAATGCCACCAAACAACAAAAAGGCGAGGAAGAAGGCAGCGGATGAAGAGCTGCCATCCCTTGCAGGTAACACCGAAGAGCAGCGAGCCCAGTCGAAAATCCCCGACTGGGTTACCATAGTGAAGAGGGGTGCAGTGAAGAAGAAAGGAGATCTGAAGATGAAGGAGAAAGAAGAAGAGAAGAGGAATGGAAAGGGGAAGGGACAGGAGAAAAAGCGTGGGCAGGAGCATCCAAAGGGGAATGTCGGGCAGCGAAATAGGGAGTTGCCCAAGCCTACGATCGGGCTGCGGCCCCCTCGCCCCGATGCCATCAAGATTAAGGCATCGAACGGGGTGTCATATGTCGACATTATCCGAAAGATGAGATCCACAGCCCAACTGCAAACTGTGGGAGAAAAGGTGACGAGCATCAGGCGCACCAAAACAGGAGAGTTGCTCCTGGAGATGAAAAAGTCTGGTGTCTGCACCCCTGAGCTGCAGAAGATAGTTGCGTCTACCTTACATGAGTCAGCCGACGTAAAAATCCTGACTCATAAGGAAGTCCTTAAAATCATGGACATGGACGAAGCCACAATTGCGGAGGAAGTGATACACTAGAAAGAGGGAAGCTTAGAATTATGCTGGGTCAACTGCAGGATTCGGTTACATCAGGCACCCTCGCGTTGCTACCGACGCCACGAACGAGGGCATATGGCGAGGGTATGCAAGAGCCCGGATGATAGGTCGGCGCAATGCTTCCGATGTGGACAAGAGGGCCACAAAATAGTGGACTGTGCGGCAAAACATCTAAGGTGCTCCAATTAAATTCGCAGCCACTGTGCTGTGGTCCAAACAGTTGTGAAGGGAGAAACCGAAGAAAGGGCTCTAAGCCTCTCCCAAGCCATAATATCGGCCTGCGATGTCTCCATGTCCGCGAAAACTAACCGTCGCGGTCGGCCTCCAGTATACTGGTGTAACGAGGACATCGGTGCTACCCGGCAAGAGTGTCTTAAAGCTAGAAGACTGCACCAGAGAGCTCTTCATAAGCCGCGGTACCAAGAACTAACTGCGGTTTGTGAAGAAAAAAGGAAGAAACTTAAAGCTGCCATCAAGACATCAAAAAGAAGGTGCTGGCAGGACTTCTGCGAGGAGGTGCACCGGGACCCTTGGGGACGACCATATAAAACGGTCATAAATATGATCAAGTCCAAGGGAATAAATGCTCCATCTTGCCCACACTTCCTCGATAGAGTAATCAGCCACTTGTTTCCAGAACATCGGTAACGTTCTATCGGCACTGGTCTGTTGGCAGAACCTGGTGCAGTCGAGCCACCAGGCATCACTGAAGCCGAGTTGAGGATGGCTGCTAAGAGGATATCTGTCAGCAAAGCCCCAGGAATGGATGGAATCCCGGGCCAGGCAGTAAAGACCGCAGCGCTGAATGTCCCAGGTATCTTCCTGGATACATTTAGCGTATGTCTTAAAGAGGGATGCTTCCCGGAGCAATGGAAGCGACAGAAGTTGGTGCTGCTTTACAAGGGTTCTAAACCTTTGGACGATGAGCATCTGCTATTCGTAACTTTCACTGGGTACTGTTGTGTTCCGTTCTTCTTCTCACCTTCGTTTGTATACAAGTATAGAATGAAGACAGTATATTTCAAGGGTCTAAAGAATAAACATGTATTGCGTTGCTCGTTAAAATATCAAATTTAATAAGTGAAATATTATTCTATGAAGTTCGGTTATGTTCTTAAGAATAATACATAATGTGGCAAATAGTTTTTACTTCGGAATTTCGAAATTAAATACCTAAGTGTGTGATAAAATAATACTGTGAATGTTTCTGAAATGTCAAGATTATTTTAAACTAAGGTAACTTTAATGACAATTTCTAATTTCTCTAATATTCGAATGTATTTGTAATATTAATTATGCATAATACTATACTGCTTTAATTCGAGAAATATATTTTTTCATGCTTCATCTGTAAATAGTTAAAGTGTATTGTTAAATAATGTTTCAAGTATTATTGTCGCAAATCACAATCATTAAAGAGTAAGTTGTAAAAAAAAATTACCATTTGAACATTCAGTTTAATTGCAAATGTGTTTTTATTGCATTTACAAAGTAATATTTTGTTACATACGCGGCTGCAACCTTATGGCGCCGCGTACGTAGCTTGATGTACCGCCTGCGTCAAGCACTCTCACTATGTGCATTTCGGCTCAAAACACGAGATGGGCTGGTGAAACCATTCCGAGGATAGTGTCAGCGGAAATCACACGTACGAGTGCGAGGGATTATCGTCCCTAAAAGGTAATGGATTCTCGCATTCGATGCCTCGGTATCACTCGACACCGACGCATCGAA
>JAPYZR010002200.1:0-17736 GCA_030522945.1 Trichopria nigra
TTTTTTTTTTTCGGAAGACCAAATTCAATACTTCGATCCCAACCTTTGGTTACGGGTCGAAGTAATCGTTCGTTTGTAACTTAATGATATGAAAATCCCTGTGCTAGCGGGATATTGCAGCACCTAGCGGCGGCGACCCGTACTACATTGATTTTTACACATTACACGATTTGACTCACGTAGTGATCCTAATGTCGTGTAATTTCCTTTAGACCTTTCTTATGACAACGTTATTGAAAATATTTAATATTTTAACTGTTTCACTTCACAAAAAAGTATTGTTTTAACAATCATAAATTAGAAGTGCTCGAAGTCGCTCTTCCCTATATTCAAGAAATAATTTTGCCTCGCTATATATATATAGTTGCGTAACAGAAACTGTATTATGCGAATTGGCAGAAATTACTTTTGCGCACTTGTATCGAAAACTACTATTTACATTGCCACATATTTCGCTTATTGTCGCGATCCCTCGAACGTCGTCCTTATTTAATAATATAGCGCCTTCTTCGCAATTGCGAACGCTACGAAATCGCGAATTGTTCGTTAAACGTATAGTGGCACATTGTGTAATTTAACGCAACTACACCATCACAATAAAATGAATTGTTTTGTTCTGGGAGTTATAAATGATGACTTAAAATTATATTGAAATAAATAAAAAAAAAACGTTTTAATTAAAGAAGTGACACACTCGCTGTAAATTCCCTGGAAGATGGCCCCTCTCAGCAATGTATTTAAATAGAATTCAGAGTCCAACTACAAATTATTCGGTATATAATTATAAGCATTGTATGATGGGTTGATGTATTCAGTAAAGGTGTACGAATTAATTTGATTCCGCAAGAAATTCGTTGATTGCGTTAATTCCTCGTGAAATTCCGAGCAATATGATATATATGTCAGAACTTTGCACATCGATATGTAAAATACAGGAATAGCGAGATAAGAAAGTAAATTTTACCACAAGAATCAGAACCACCGCGTCAAACATGTATAATATAGAAACTGGTTTATTGATGTTGTCGAGATATAGTGAAATGAATTGGGTTAAAAAAATTTCGTCAAGAAGGTCAAAGGTCTACGCATGCATATATTAAAATTGAGAACGCATTGCATAATACACTTTAATATATATATGAATGTGTTTGCGCTTGTTTAATAAAATATGGAGTTATTCATCGTATATTCGAGAAAACTGTAGAAATGTTTGTTATTTGTGAAAATTGTGTTGAGAGAACGTCTAACGATAATTAATTGTAGAATAAAAAAAAAAAAAAAAAAAAAAATGATGACAATCGTAGCAATAATATCAATAATGTTGGCCTTGGAAATAGTGCCAGTGATAAAATGCGAATGGCTGCGATAATAAGAATTATGATAATGATGTTCCGTTTCGAGATCCGTTTCGACTTGGATACTTTTGAGGTTAGGAAATTTTATTGATTAAAAATATACTCGCTATTTATGGAAAATGTTATTATAGTGTTGAAAAAAAAAATGAAAAACCTCCACGGTATACGTGATACACTTGCTTTGGACGTTCACCACACAAGCTATAATTGGAGAAGAATTATTGCTGCATGGACAAAAACAAATTCCAGCAATTGCGCTTATTAGTGGCCCGTCAATGCATAATTGTTTTTCTCGATTTCCAAACGCACTTGGCGCGGGCATTGACTCGACACACTGCGCAATTCCCTACAGGGAATGAAGAAATGGATGGAGAAAAGCCGCATTCAGGTTAGTCGTTAATACAATAGTTACTAATTGCAAAGAAAAACCATACGAACCGCATCCCAGAAAGTGAGGAACTTGAACTTGCCGCCGTAGGCGCTGTGCATCTTGGCGACATCTCGCGGTACTATTGTGTACGTGTAGTCGTAATAAACCGCGAACGCAAATTGCACGCAGATAATCGCGTGGAATCCCACCAGCATACTATCCTTCATTTCGATTAAAGAACCAACGGTTTTTCGGTCAGTCTCTGAAATCGAACAATTACTTGCTTTTTTTATTGCTTACAGGGATTTTTACAAATTCGACTCCCCCTTCCGGCCATCCAGTAACAATTTGGCATTCGGTGACTATTATAGTCGCGACTATTTTGGCAAAACCGGTTTTTTTCACATTGCTTCAATTTCAATAATTCTGATACATATATAATTACAACTGTTTGATCACAACCACTCAGTTACAATAATATCGATACCAATTATTCAGTTACAATTAATTAGCTACAACAATTCACTCATTATTTAATCACAACTATTAAGTCACAACTAGATTGTGAGATCGATTTATTCATAAAAATGTAAACACACCTATTTAGTCGCAGAAATTTAGTCTGAATTTTTTAGCAGCAGTTACTTAGTAACAACTATTCAGTTACAATTACTTACGGGCACATCTATTTACTGTTAATCACAAGTTAATTGCAACTCATCAGTTGTAAATCGGCACAGTTATTTAGTAACGCGAATCTAGCTGCAAAAATTTAGTTGCAACTAGTTACAATAGTAATCACAAACGACTAGTCCCAACGATTTTAACGTACCAATTTAGTCACAACTACTTAAGCCTATATATTTGTATCCGAAACTTTATTCGGTGATAACCAATTAATGGTTATTGGTAATTCAGTACCAATAATATCGACAATATTACGTCACTATTAATTTACAACGATTTACAATAATTTGGACACATTTAGTCACAGCTGATTTATGTCTATTTAGTCACAACAATTTAGGTACTATTTATTACTTAAAGCTGTTCACATCCAACTATAGTTGATTACAAAGTTACTTCACCCACTCAGTTTCGATAATTGTGTATACTATTATTTAATTACACAACTTATTAATTTACCTATAGTTATTTTGTTACGACTGTGCATAGTCAAAACTATTTAAGTCACAATTATTTGGTAGATTTAGTAAAGAAGCATATTACAGTTACAATTTGTTTATACCAACTTGGAAATGTCAATGTAGTTACAGTTTAGTTATGGTTTAGTTAGAAAAATTTGGCAATAATGTATTTGTAACTATTTTTTTGTAACTATTTAGGCGCAATTGTCATGTATGTACTATTATTTAGTTTTATTACTTCACAACTATTAAGTTACAACTATTAAGTTACAACGAGTTTATAACGATTATAGTCGATAGAATGACAATTATTTGGGTCAACCTATTTATTTCCAACTATTTCATTACTACTACTAAGTTACAACTATAGTAACTATAGTTACTATACAGCAAATTAGTTACGACATTTTATTACGCTTATTTGGTAACACCAACTATAAGATACAAGAGTGCAGTCACAACTATTTATCACAATTATTTATTCATTACAACTATACGTCGTAACTTTTAATGTACGTCTATCTAGTTACAATTATTTTGACTCATCAATTAATTATGGTTGTTTTGACAGGTCTATGCATGACGGTAACTATTAAGTCACAATTATTTGGTAGATAGAGTAGATTTAGTTATAGTTGTTTAGTCGGAATTATTTAGCAACAATTTATATTAGTAACTTTCTTATAACCAATTAGGCACAACTATATCAAATGACAACTTTTTAGTTCGGACTATTTTGTTACATCTGTTTAATCACAGTTACTTAATCGCAACTAATTAGTCACAACTATTTTATCGCAACTATTAAATTATAAGAATTTAGTTGAAAGTACTTGTGACGATACAATAGGTACAATTATTACAATGTTTTTATGATCTTCAATATATATCGAATTGATTTAATAAATTCCAACCTTTTTTAGCAATTTTTTTTAAAATTTATTTTCACTTATGAAACCTAATGTTATGTCTACTAAGTATTAACAACAACATTAAAATGACTTCACTACTTCCTCTTTAAAAAATTGCCTAATCATTTATGCAATCGTTTTACTTAATTGCCACATCTATGTAACACTTTTGCAAATAAATGAATGATTATTTTATTAGAAACAAATTTATTTATTTTTCGCTCGTACGAGTAGAAATGTTATTATTTCAGAGTTTTCCAACTTTTTGGATACTACTTGGTTAAAATGACATTTTTTATATTTACGTTTTGTTACAAATAAACACATCATTTTTAATTTAATACAAATTTTTTATTTTTTATTAATTTTCTAAATTTTTGTTTGCTGATTAACATATTTTCTCTTACAACTATTAAGTTACAACGTATTTATGACAATGTCACAATTATTTCAGTCAATCTATTTATTCCCAACTATTTCATTACTACTACTAAGTTACAACTAGTTACTGGAACCAATTAGTTACGACATTTTATTATGCTTATTTAGTAGCACCAACTATAAGATACGACAGTGCAGTTGCAACTATTTTTCACAATTACTTATCAAAACTATTTATCAGAATTATTTATCAGAATTATTCATTTATTACAACTATATGTCGTAACTTTTAATATACGTCTATCTACTAGTTACAATTATTTTGACACATCAATTTATTATAGTTGTTTTGATATAATGCAGGACTATGCATGACGGTAACTATTAAGTCACTCGTTTTTTACTATATTACGTTAAAAATGTATCTTTTTTTTTTTTTTTAGTTTTCATTTATTACATAAAATTAAACAATGGCCGAAATATTTTTCACTTGACGCACCGGAGTATATTCCATGTTAGACATTCGTATACTAGAAAGGCGCGTGCTATAATATGCAGCAGGACATTCCTTAGTGAAGTCTTGAACGAGATAATTATTATAATTTTTGTTATTACATTTTTTATTGATTTATTTTTTATTTATTTATTAAATAACCGACTTTCATGGCTAACTACTTTACTGGTTGTTGACCGGTCCCAAATAATTATGATGTTGTCGATCGTACGTTCAATATGCACTACTTCGTATTTATTACATATTGTAAAATTTAAAAAACGAATGGAAAATTTGTAAGAAATAATTGAAAATTTATAGAATAAATAGTGAACACATTTTTCAATGTAGGAATAAAAAATTCAGAAAAAGCAACGAAAATGGATTAAAATAACCCAAACAATAAAAACCAAAGAGTATAAGGACATGGACAAAAGTTGAAAAAGAGTCATGAAAAACACAAAACAATTGGTGAATGTAAAAGAAGTAACAGAAAATGATTAACCGACATTCGGTAAAAGCAATATAATCTTAATGTAGATTGAATTTGCTCAAATAAAAAAAAAACTGACATTCTGATCCAGAATTCAGTCCAATTTAATAAAATTAAATTAATGTTTTTCATTTGAGGTTCTTTTGATTCGTTGGAATTCTCCCGAGGAAACTTCTTCATTATGTATTTTTTTAATTGTTTTTTTTTCTTTTTTTTTTAATGCATGATAATTTCGAATGGCGGTCATTATTGTTTACATTCGATACAAAGTAAATGGACAATTGTGTTCTGGATCTTTTCTATTAAACTTTTATCGAATAAAAATATGTACTAGATACGTGTTACTTCTGGTACACCCTGTATATAAATTGAATTAACAAAGTTACGGAAATTAAAATAAAAAATCGACAATACAAAGTCGTTTTGTACTTGACGATTGCTCGAAAGACCATTGATTGTTTCGATAAGAAAATGCTTCCACAACGACGTTCAGTTACCACGTCCATTCAATTTGCATCGGTAATGGCTCATCATTTTTTCCTCTTATTGAAACTCCGATTCGAGGAATTCCTCACGTAGACGCCAGAAGTAATTGCAGTTCGTAGATTGCAAACTAAAGACAATTACTCGCCCTTCGTGGAATGTCGAAGGCAAAGTGTAAACCTTAAGACGAGAAATTCTAACGTCATAAAAATCATATTTTATTCTTTTTTCATTATTTTATTATTTGTTATGTTTGATTATTTTTTTAAACATTCGTGTTTGTGAATTCCACGTCAAAACAAAAATCCATTATTTTTTACAATTTTTTTTTCCAGATTAATGACGATCTAATAAAACTTTCAATATACACGGGCGCAAAGTTCCATTTTTACACACGCATATATACTCTCGATGCGTAAAACTCCATTTTAAACTCGCGTTACGAAAGTGTACCGTGAAGGAAATTTAATTGTCGTAAGAAAATAAAAGTAAACAAATATTAATTAAATCTTACACCGCATAAAAACTGATTAAAACAATCAAACAATAAAACACTGAATTCAAATGAATGAATGAATTATAAATATTTTGTGGTCTTAATTGTAGCGTATTACGCACGGCTTATATATAATATAAAATTTTAAGGGAAATTTGTAGATCATAGAAAAGAATTCGATTAAATAATTCCAGTCCCGACGCTTGTGTTCTGTAACGATAACATGCCGTGACATAAGGAAAAAAAAACCGGTTTTTCACTCCCAGACGCGTGTCACGCAGCTGAACGCAGCCGGCGTGGGAGAGCCCAACGTGTGCTCCTATTATCACATATGTTCAAGTATACATATACATATATATATATATATATATATATATATACACATATATATATATACACACACACACTTCGTTTACGTTTTCCTTCCTTATGTGCCAGGGTCATTTTTACGTTTGTTATTTGTCTGCTTATTATATGTACATATATATTCGGGCAAATATTCATACCGAATTTACCGCTAATTTTAAGGTTATAATTTTTAAGGAGCCGAACATATATATATACAAATATATGTGCATTTTTATCGTCTCATCGTTCAATCGAATCGATTCTTGTATTTACTAATAAAATCGGTATTTTTAAATTATTATTATCATTATTATTGTTGTTGTTGTTGTTGTTGTTTTGTAATTATTGTCATTGTTTATATTGTTATTATTAATATTGTTGTCGTTGTCATTGTTGTTATTATTAATATTGTTGTTATTGTTGTTAGTTTCTAGTTTTTAATAAGCACATTTATTTATAATTTGTGAAAATCATGATTTTTATTAGATTTAAAACAAATTTTGTTTTGTTTCTTTTTTTTATTTCGACATTAATGTAAAATTGAAATAATAAATTCTTAAGCAATGAAAATCGCACGATTTCAAAAGAATATATTATATAAAAGAATAGGTCAAATTTCATTTTTTATAGCGTAAAATTTCAGTCCAAGAAAATTTATATCTCATTTAAGACTCAAAGAAAGATTCAACACGATTTTTTTTTAATTTTCCCAAAAAAAAATGTTATAGATAAAAAAAATTAAAAAATTATAAAGTTTTTATTAAAATGGATGTACCTTTCAAAATAAACGATTTACGAAAATAAAAGTATATTACATAAAAGTTGCAGTTTTTAATGAACATTGCAGTGACATTTTTTTTCGAATGTTGCAGAGTTCATAAATATGCCTGATTTTTCATAGGATAAAAAAAATTATTATTGTCGTCCTGTTTTTTTTTTCCACGCAAAAATCCGACAAAAATGTTTATGTACTATGTACATTTACGATTTTTGAAATTTTGGTTTGTCTATAGAAACTTGGAAAAAAATGAAAATATCGTGTTTGAATATTAACCTTTTCGGTTCGGTATGGAATGCTTGAAATTAATTTTTTTTTTTTTTTTTTTTTTAATAATTGTATAATTATTGACCTATTTCAATTTTGTATCTTTTTTTTTTGTTAATTTCATTGTTTATCACTTAAAATTTTACGTTTTTACTATAAATGTTTTGTCCCTATCAATTTCAATGTCCCCTACATTTAAATGCAGTAAATAATGATCGAACTACAAATCGAATATCCAACAATTAAATATACACATTTCTAATACCTAATAATATTATTATATACATATATTTACTAATTAATTTCAGATATGTTTCTATACCCCCTTATTATTGAATCGACGAATTCTTCACAGTCCAATATGTTTTTCGTAAAATGAATAAAAACTTATCAAATACATTAAGGCTATAGAATTTAATTATTTCACGAAATTAAGTGGAATGACAAACTTAAGGGGACATTCGAGTGCACAAATATGAATTGCCGCCTCAATTATAATAATGATATAAACGTCAGTTTACGTAAATTGACACGCCCGTTATTACTGGATGGCTGGATATTATATATATTTGCTGTATTGACAATTTTCACGAATAAGCGATAAAAATTACTGTGCTTCGGAACTACTTGCGAATAAGTATGTCGTGGCTGCTATTATATAAGTTTCTATACTTCATTTATATATACATAAATAAAGTACATTTATTTAAAAAAAAAAAAAGTTTTGAAACGTATTATTTTTACATTTACTCTCCAATCGTCTCATTTGCAAATTTTTGTAGACAATTTTTTGAATTTTTTTGGAATATGTATATATATATATACATATATATAGTTGGATCTAACAGTAAAATTCCAACTATTTCGTATTAATTAAAAAAATTCAAATGTTGCGTTGTTATATTACTTTTATATGTATAGAAATTAAAATGATCTCCATTGATTACATTCTCGCTAAACATGTACCGGTTTCAGAAACATCACTAGAACGTTTCATTGCATCCACGTAACGTTTCAATTTCTGGCTCGCAATAATTTTTGTCACATTTGAAAAGTATATGCGCGTCATAGTTATTTTGAAACCTTGCAGAAACAATTATTAAGAAAAATTCTTGTGAGTTTGTAATGTCCCAGTAAACGAAAAAGTATTGAGATTTCAAAAAAAGGATTGAGAACAATGCGTAAGAATTGAATAGTATTCACGATCAAAAACAAATGAATACTTTTCAATGCTTCTTCATTGTTCTGAATCCTATTTTTGAAATCTCAATACTTTTTCGTTTACTGGGGTATACATTTCCGAATCGTATTATGTTGAAACGTTTTTAAAAGTATAACATTATTGTAACCTTTAAGTTATGTTTTTTTTTTTTGCAGTATTGTAATTTTGAAACGTTTCAGGAACATGGTGTGCAAAACATTTCCAATAAGATCACTTTAACATTTTTGTGAAGTGTCAAACTTCCTTGGTCGAATTGTAACGTTGTTATTATTAATGTTCTAGAGATGTTTAATTTATTTCATATCAAAGTGGAACGTTTCAGACACAATAATATATCGTTTCTATGCAACGTTAAATATTTTGTTTAACAAATGGGATATAATGAAACGTTTCAGGAAGGTTACATGTTTAGCGGGTCGTTTAGTCGACAATAGTTTCATCGACAGTTTAGGTGACAAATATTTGTACAAAATTTCGGTTAAAAAGTAATAAACAGTACAAAACATTAAAAAAAAATGACAAAAACGTACCGCATCCATGACGTAAAAATATTGTCACAAACGTAAAATTTGTTTTAAAAAATACAATATCGAAATGTCTTTTACATTTTTATCTATACAAAACTTTTAATAACGGACGATCGTTTACTCGACTTAATGAAATTCAGTCAAAATGAATAAATAACAATGTACAGATTCGAAATGCCAGTACATTGTATGGAATTGTCATGAATATTGCCGTTGAAATAAAAATAGCACATTTGTTACGAATTCCAGATTGTCACGTGGAATAAGTTTGCTACGTGGTTAAAAACATTAGACCGATTTGAATTATGATAATGATAAATATGCATAATTCATTGCATGTAGCTTAGTCTGCAGATACTTTATACATTATGAAAGTAATACAAAATGAAACATATTTCAAAAAAGTTCGACTGGATTATCTACCAGGAAATATTGCAATATTCCCGTTCCTACTTTTGCATGCCATTTACGAAATATTCGCGATGGAAATAACGATAATGTAAAATATTTTTTGATTATATATGCATTTTTTTTTGTGGACATTTTCTATTTTTAGCACAGAGTAGATGTGAGATGTTCCAGATTACGACTTGAATTCGTACCATGGATATCTGAGTATATAGACTAGAAAAATTGAAATATTCTTTTGTGTCACGAATACGAGTCTCAATATAATATGAGCTCAATAATTAAGACTTGACTGACCATTAATGTAATCGTTTTCAGACTAAACGAAACTTATCTTTTCTGACATTTTTTTTTTGATTTCACAAATTATTTGTACGGAATGAGTTCAGAATGAGTACAAAAAGTACTCTTTAAAACCTCCTGGATGTGGAAATCTCAGCTCATTTTTAAAGGTATATCTTTAGGAGCTGTTTCTAAGTTCATAAAAAATAAACTCATCAGAAACCTGTACAAGCAGTATAGTACTTTTTGTGCTCATTCTATACAACTTTTTACCTTTCCCAATTGGGTATTTTCTCTGTTCAGATTTGGATTCAATCTGATAAAATGTCTGATCTTGAATTGAATCGAAAATAAATCATAAAATCGATGTTAATGTGTTTCATCATATCCGATTACATCTTTTCAGATCCATTCAGATCCAGAATGCAATCGGATTCAGTAAAGATCTATCCACTTTCTCGCTTTGCCATTAAATATTTTTACATAACATTCTAATCGAGTTATGTACACTCGCCTGTCGACATTATGTCATCTTTTATCTTTGTTCTCACGTACGTTAGATAATGAAAACAGAGACCGATGACGGAATATCCTCGAGGATAGGACAATTTCGGATCTCATTCAACATTTCTGGAATTTATTAGAAATTCATCATTCAGATCGAGAGATTTTTGAATTTTGTTTTGGATTTGCCAGTTTAGGACTGGACCGTCCACCAGGTGATCATTATTGGTGGTTACTCGTCAAAATCTTTCAAGATTCTGAATTTCAAACAAGTTTCTAAAATTAAATTTTTCTAGAAATCATTTTTTTCTACGTCATTTTTTTTTTCAATTTCATGAACACGAATAAATCGGTTACTTTCCCATTTGTAGGATTTTGAAGTAGAATCCATTTAATCCAGTCCTATAAACTGACGTAAAAAGATCCAATATCAATTGTTTTTAGAAAAGGTCCTGTTTAAGCAATCCTGTCCAACAGATTGAAAAGTCGCTTCGAATCTTGTCAATCTCGTGTTGTTTCGGATTCGATGAAATGTCAACGTTGATACTTGAATTTGGCAGCAATCGCAGACCTGGAAGTATCCAAACACGTCAGCATTGGTTCGTCAGTTAGTCGACATTTAATCGTCTTTTAAACGTTGTAAGTGACTAGAAATGGATGTTAAACATGATCGGATACATAAAGACATCCTGGTGGGTTCTGGTGGAAAAGACAAGATTCTCTCAAAGATCGAGACTGAATAGACAAATGATCCGAAAACAAAAAGTTGTCATCCACTTTCGTCCAATTTGGTCAGTCATGATCGGATCTTAATCCAGGTTTCTAATCGGGTGTCTATTAAAGACCTCAACTAGAGACCTGACCGGCATATAAGACCTCCGTTAGAGTCTCGCTGTTTTCAATGTATCTGAATGAAAATTGGGTTTGACTCAGATGAAATCAGATCAGTCCAGGTACGTTTCAAGCCCAATCTAGGTCTACCCAATCTAGATTCCTGCCTACTATTCCCGTTTCTAAGACGAATCAAGCCACGAAATTCCCGACTTTACCGAAGCACAGTACACGGCATTCCGGAAATAGGTCTTGGAAATTCGGAACATTCAACCGCGATTTAGCGGCGGTCATGCACCCGCAGCCGCACTGGCCACCCGCCACGTTATCCCGGTTCAACTTAGGCGGGTGTATTCGTACGTGGGTATGCGAGTATACAATTACATCGGCTGACACAGAGAGATGTCCGCAAAACCGCAAAATCCCTTTCGGATGGCACCTCCTCGTCGCACTCCGGAATTTCCCGATTTCAGAACAATTGATGCACTCGTGTTTTTGTTTTGTTTTTTGTTTTGTTTTTTACGGACAGGTCGCACGCGCGTTTTCGTCCCGAGCACGAGGCACGAAACGGCCGACCGTTCGCGTCGACGCTTCGTGGCCTACTGCGATCTTGCCAACCTGACCATCCTGATAGCAAGCAGAAGGGAGAAGAGGAAAGGCGCGCGAGGCGCGGGTGCGCGCTCTTCTCCGAATTGCTGATGATGCTGATGCTGCTGAATCTGTCTCTGTTCCGTGGACAGTGGAGGAAAAGGACGCCCGACATGTGGCCACTCGGATGGACAAAGAAGGAATATCCGAAGCGATGCCTGAAACTATTCGATATGTAATATTCTGGCGGTATTTTGGTTTTTGGTTTCAGAGGTCGCAAAACGCTACTTTTTCTACCATGTGTGGATTTTTACGATTTAACGGCGTTGTTTTATCTTGTGAAATAAAATTCCACGTGGTTTGACGAGGTGGCAAATTATTGATATGGTGATGGTTTTAATAAATAAAAAATAACGTGGCTCGTATTAAACACCGAACAGTGCAATTTTAAAAGTTAACGGAAGTGTTGCTCGGTTTTTCCGGGTGAGAAACTAAGGGTTTCATGGAAAATGTCGGTTTTCGACCATGGGAAAAAATGTCGTTTGATTTTACCAAGTAGAAAAACTAGTGGTACTATGGTTGATGAAAAAAAAATTATTTCTTGTCGATTGCGGGAGAACCAAGCGATCGCGCCATATGGCGTGAGGAGATACAACTACACCCTGTAAACGAGTTATCAAGTTATATTCAAATGAATATTTAATGAATAAATATTTACTTAATATACTCGTATAATGCGATCGTCTGTATTAAATGTCCCGCTTGTTTAAACAAAAAAAATTCATGTATATGTTAAGCAAATATTTACTGCGCCTTACAATTTAACATATGTACTGTAGTAAATCGAAATGAATACGTCTTTTTTTAATAAATGGAATAGTTGCCCGGTTAATGTAAATATTTTCTAGTATGCAAACTGCAAGTGTTAAAAATTTTGTAGCAAGTTGAAGAAATATTTATTTGACATGTTATACAATCATATAGTATATATACGGTATATATACATATAGTCTTGAAAGGATGCAGAAAGCTTATTCATCGAAAAGATCGCCGGAAACGATTAGGGATATAACTCCGTGCGTGTGTAAACCAAGGTCAAAAACCGAAGAAAGTATTTGAGATCGGCTTAAAATTGAAAATGAAAGGCCCCGAATTCGTACATCGAGATCGCGCATATACATTGTATTTGGACCCCTCTCGTTTTTATGAAAATTCGAAGAGATGCGAGGAAAGATAAACCGAGACCGAATGCGGAATTCGGAGCGAGTGGTCACTTAACGGTTCTGATTCCAACGAAAGTAAATTTGAAAGTGAAACCGATTGTCTCGTTTGTTTTGTAATTTAATGCGTTCGACTTATCACTCGTCTAATTTAATTTTTTTTTCTCGAAAATGTAAAGACTTGATTTTACAAATAATGGTAAACATTTGTAGATAATCGTTAACTTTCACGAATTTCTGGTAATATTCGTAAACATTCGTCGATAGTCGTAAACATTCGTAGATATTCGTAAATAATCGTAAATCGTCGTAAATATTCATAAACACTCGTAAATACTTTTAAATATTCGTAAATAGTAGACGTAAATATTCGTAAATAATCTTGAAAAATTCATAAATGTCTTGTGATATTCTTAAACATTCGTAGATATTCGTAAATTCGTAAATCGTCATAAATATTCATAAATACTCGTAAATACTTTTAAATATTCGTAAATATTCGTAAATATTTATGAATTTGAATAAATAGAGGTGAATATTCGAAAATAGTCTTAAATATTCGTAAATAATCTTGAAAAAATTATACATTTCTGGTGATATTCGTAAACATTCGTAGATATTCGTAAATAATAGATATAAATATTTGTAAATAATAGTGAAATTTCCTGAATTTCTTGTAATATTCATAAACATTTATAGATATTCGTAAATATTCGTAAATAGTCGTAAATATTCATAAACACTCGTAAATATTTTTAAATATTCGTAAATAGTAGACGTAAATATTAGTAAATAATCTTGAAAAATTCATAAATTTCTGGTGATATTCTTAAACATTCGTAGATATTCGTAAATATACGTAAATGTCGTAAATATTCATAAATACTCGTAAATACTTTTAAACATTCGTAAATATTCGTAAATATTTGTAAATTGAAATAAATAGAGGTGAATATTCGAAAATAGTCTTAAATATTCATAAATAATCTTGAAAAATGCATACATTTGTAGTAATATTCGTAAACATTCGTAGATATTCGTAAATATTCGTAAATCGTGGTAAATATTCATAAATACTCGTAAATACTTTAAAATATTCGTAAATAATAGACGTAAATATTCGCGAATATTCGTAAATATTTATAAATTTGAATAAATAGAGGTGAATATTCGAAAATAGTCTTAAGTATTCGTACATAATCGTGACATTTCCTGAATTTCTGGTGATATTCATATTCGTAGATATTCGTAAATACTCGTAAATATATTGGTAAATATTTGTAAATTAGCATAAATAGTGGAGAATATTCGAAAATAGTTTAAATATTCGTAAATATTCGTAAACAATCGTTAACTTTCCTGAATTTTTGGTAATATTCGTAAACATTCGTCGATATTCGTAAATAATCGTAATACTCGTAAATATTTATAAATCAGCGTACATAGAAAAAATTCTGTCTTCGTATATGAAAATCCACAGTGCATTCAAAAAAAAATGTATATAGACTGTAATTATTAATAATTCATTGCTAAACTATAGTATTGTTTATTTGGGTCAGGCTGTAAAACAGCACTTTGCTGTGTCTCGCCCTTGTACAATTTTTTTACTTTTGTACAATAAAGACGCCTTATTATTATTATTATTATTATTATTATTATTATTATTATAGTCATGAATATTCGTAAATAGTCGTAAATATTCTTAAGTGCTTCTAAAAATTCGTAAATTTCCGGCACTCTCCTCCGTGAATATGCGTGAATATCCCTAAATGTATGGCAATATTTTAATTGTAATATATTTTTTTAATTTTTTTTTTAAATTATTATCACTTCTGATGCTTTTATAATTTTGGAGATCTTACTACCAACTTAATATTATTATTAGTTGGTATTAAACGACATTTGGTCGACCAACATTTTGTTTTGTTTTTTTTTTTTGTGATTTTGAACGAAATTTTTTAACATTGATCACCTAACTTATATTTTGTTGGGTTTCACGAATTTTCTTTACATTCACATCATTTTTTGTTAGTTTCGAAAATTTTCGCGAATTACTGTGAAACATCGTCAATTTCTGTCAATTTTCGTTGGGTTTAATTCGATTTCTTTATCTTTATCAATGTCGATTTTCGTAAATTTTTATGGATTGTCACCAATTGTTCGTTTTAGATTTTTATGAGTAATATTTCATTTGATCATTAATTTTCTTAACTTTCTTTTAAGTTTCTGCTTTTTTTGCGTTTCTGCGTTTTTGGACTTTTTCTTCGTGTTAGTCTTTTGGTTTAAATTACTGTCATTGCAAATTATTTCATTTCAATACAGTTAAAAGGAATGTAAAAAAAAATATTTGTAAATATGTGTATATGAAATTTTTTAAAAATATTCATTGTGTAACATTTCTAGACAACCAATGACAATGCATATTAAAATTTTTAATTTGATCTTAAAATGTATACCCGATATTTCCTATCAAATTCGAAAAGGTTTTTGATTACTCTTTAATCATCCGAAATTCCGTCTATCATGTCCGTCATCTTATATTTACGTGACAGATTCAATTTCAGCGGTCCTGACCTACATTCGAAAAGTCATTATCTTACCAACATGGCTCCGGAGGGTTTCTAATGAAGTTCCTTTTCCCAAGATACGAACCCACAAATACGAACAATAATAGAACAAAAATTACTTTTAATGGAACCTGAAAAAATTTAGTATATAGTATATTTGACAAATCCACAAATTATTCATGAGGGAACAATAAAAAAATGTACGTTTCAACAATTTCGATTCATATAAGATAAACGTCCAGAAATTAACAAGTCCTTTTTACTGCCTAATAGTAGGTACATACGAGGACACCTTTTGTATCTTGATCTTCAAAGTTGCGAAGTAAAAGCGAATCAAGATCATTGAGTTTCGATGAGCACAGAGGGTTCGTGTTGTATAGTGGCCTTCGTAAAATAAGAAACACACAAACACACAAAACCATCTTGAATGGAGATTTCTAAAATCAAGATCACTGTATACGAAATCCTGCGTGAAGATGCTGTTTCGAAACTCTGAATATCAAGATGCTATTGGTTAGCTTTTAATCCAATCATTTTCATTAATGCGATAATTTATCCACCATTATCATTAATTAAATTTAATTAATTATTTGAAATGACTGACATCCATTATGACTGATTATATTTCGATAAAATATAATCGATTTAAAGTGTAACGATGCCATTTTCAAAGTGTAAAATATTATTATTTCATACGTGACATGATTTTTCGATTTATTCCGGACAAACTGTAATTTGAATACTGAAAAATTCAATTCTTTAAAGGAATTGCACAATTTTCAATCCAAGAAATCAAACGAAGTTTCCTTTCTTTATTTCCCTCTTTCGTTGTAATTTGTCCTATTTTTTATTTATTATATATTTTCTTTTTCATTTAGAAAAAAAAGAATGAAAAGGATGATTTTTAAAAATAAATAATTTTAAAAATTAACTAGAAAATGAAAGCCAAATACAGGTCAATTCTCCCAGAATAAATGTGGATATAAATAAATAAATGACATTTGACGGTGGTAGTATGTCAATTATTGTATATGTATGAGAACGTCACTTTCGATCTGAAAATAGCGGCGAATCTGCATGAACCGAAAGAAACAATAATCCGACCTTTTAAAGGCTATTTTCTGTTCAGTGCTTGAGTAACTGAGTGATTTTTACGACAAAGTACGTCAGTCGAAATGTCGGTCTTTCGACGTTTATTTTTTAGGATGTACTGTTCTTTCACCAACATTTTTATGTGAATTCACTCTGGTGGATTTGATATTTGTTGTTTTTCTTATTTTTTAGTTTTGTTTATTTTTGCTTTTTTTTAATTTCCTATTTTTCCACAGCCTTTTTGTTTTGAAGGGCCATTTTTCAGTTCATTTTTTACAAAGTACTTCATTGCTATTAATTTCAATAACGATTTCTTCCCTTTTTTTATTCTTGTGAATTTTTTTTTATTTTTTATTTTTAATTCAGAAATGCAGATGTATATATTATACATATAAAAGTAATTAATTAATTAATGAATATAGGTAAATGAAAATAAAATACAGGAAAATAATGTTTACAAAAACTAAACGAAAAATTGATCCAAATTTTCAAAAAGTAACAGAAAATGTCATAATAATTATGTTATAATAAGTTGTCAAAAATGGACAAAAATTCATATAAATTTAGGAAATTATCCACAAAAGTAATTAATAAAATATTTTGACACAAATCGACAAAAATCTTGAAATTTAAAATGGCAAATACCAAAGGGAAAAATGATTTATTTTCTTGTATTCGAAAAATGCTAAAAACTTTTCGAATTATCAATAAACGATTCTGAGTTGGGAACAAAAAATAACTTCAAAACAAAACTTAAAAAAAAGAATGTAAACGGTAAAATAAAGATAAAACATTTATTTTCTTTAACAACTAAGAAAGATCCGATTATTGAAATTTTCTCGACTTGTAATTGGTAAAAAAAAAAAACCGATACCCTCACAGAAAAAAATATGTTCGGTGTCCGAAATGACACACAATTGGGTGTAAACCCCAATTTTTTTAGTGTTTACACCCATTTTTTTAGTGTTTACA
>JAPYZR010002201.1:0-26314 GCA_030522945.1 Trichopria nigra
GGACGCGATATTTTGGGGTATCGTGGCAAATTGCACTCGGTTTTCATGTGATAATGGTGATTAAAAATGGTTTCTTTCTAAAAAAATCGCGTTTTCTTTAATAAAATGTGCCGTAACTTTTTTTGAGTGAACAATAACCAAATTTGGGCTTCGGAATCTGAAAAAGGTATCATTTTTACGTCGGAAATGGTTTTTGAACAATTTTTAAACTTTTTCTTTCACATGAAGTGAGAGCCGCAAAGTTGTGGTACATTTTGCGTCCTCTTGGTCCTTAATGGGTTAATTAAGAAAAGATATTCGAAGTTTCATTTATTTCAAGTATTTAAAGATAACGTTTTTGGAACATTTCCCCACCATTTCAATATGAATATAACTCAAAAACTAATGAGATCTAAATTAATAAGACTCTCCTTTGTAAGTTGCACGTTTCGTTAATGGACGCATAAGATCAAAAACGTCATGGCAAAAGTATAACTTTTCACTCATAAAGCACGCATTGAAAATTTGATAATAATTAACTACTCATTCTTGAGACATGCGCAAATAACCCACGTAAATAGATTTCTCCGGTCTCCCCTATGCCGTTATATTAATTATGATTATAATTGTCAATTATTGAATTCAATCAAATAACGACAGTAAAACAATTACTCGAGCGTAATTGAAATTACGTGCTGCCGATCTTGCGGATACAAGCGTTGGGTACAAGTCGAAATCCGGCTGTTTAATAATATACATTAATGGAATTCGATTATCGTGTAATCCTCGATACCATCCGAAGGGTTATTCCCATAATAATTTGCGGAATTTCGCTAACGACGACGCGATATATTCGTCCGCCAAATGCCATATCACTGACATGGCGTGCGCTCTAGTATAATGTAAGCATATAGTTAGCGTTAGCGCGGCAACGTAGCGTAGCTATCACGATGGCGATGTACTTGAATTAACTTCACGGTGTATTTCGAGCACTCTAGGTTTAGCCGCGGAACACCCGCGGTATGTCGCGCCGAAGATTTTATACCGGGCGGCTTTCGCCACCGAGACGATTTCCTGTCTGGATGCTCGATCGAAGGCTTCAAGATAGATCGCATACCATTTTTGGCATTAGTGTCGCAAAATTCAGAATTTTTCTATTGTTTTTCTCATTTATTGAAATTGTAAATTGCAAAAATTAATTAATGGAGTTAAAGACCCAATCGATTTAAAACAAACAGAAAAAAATATTGAATTCAAGACAGAATTATATAGCACTGGACATTCATTGGCCGGACATGTCCGGATAATGGACGTCCAGATTGAAACGTACTTTGGACGATCAATGTACGTCCATTACACGATGAACGTCCTAATAGATGCAATATGACCCAACTCGTCGTTTACTATATGAAGAACGATGTAAATTGGACGTCCAATGGACGTACTAAAAGTCCGGTCTGGATGAAGAATTGACGTCCAGTGGACGTATGTCGCTAAAAATTGTTTTGTTTTCTAGTGTCGCTGCGGTAATTATTGAATTATACCTTTCATCTCTCACGCCTCGTCGTCATTCAACAAATGAAATATCAAATTCTATTCAATTTTAATCGCATTTCCGATATTTACCGTAATATTACGGTCCGCCATTTTGAATTTCGCAATGCTATAGTAAGATTCGAGATCAGCGACGTCATTTTTTACCTCATGTGCAACTGCGAATAATGGGATGTACCCTGGTAGAAACGAAATTTGATTAAACTGATAACTTTTGACGTGTTTGTTTTTCAAAATGGCGGACCAGCATTTGAAGATAGTAAAATATTTTAAAGACGATAAAATGAAAGTATAAAATAATGCGATATTTTAGCGAGATATTGGTTTAATGTCTATTCGCACATGTTGATGACTAACATTATTTTCGTTAGAAACATCCATGTTCCTTCGTGCGTAGACAAGAGTTTTCTTGGAAATGTTTGCTATATCAGTTGGATTCTTATAGTACAGACTGTCATCACATGAGACACTTCTATTTTTGTATAGTAAAACTTTCAATAAGAAATTGCAATTTTTACTATACTCACACGTAGGAAAATGTTTCTGACAAACATAACAATGTTAGTCATTAACATTTTGGATGTTGCGAATAGGACGAGTTAACATGGATACTATCCACTACATCCAGTCATATCTTCTAACGGGAAATATGGAAATAGTTGGTCCTACTATCTAAATAGTAGGGTATGATATAGCTGACCTCTTCGGTTAGTTTTACTATTTAAATAGTAAATTTTTCCATCCATTCCCAGATAGTCTGTCCTAAAAGTCCTAACTGTCGTAGTAAAATTATCAAGGAAATTTTTCTCCGAGATGGTCATTTCATTCCAACTATATAAACGGGGAAAAATATGTATATACAAAATTAGATCGAAATCAGAAAATGTCGATTGATTCGGTTTGATGACTAAAATCATCGTATATAGGAACTACGCCATTCCGTACATATACAAACACACATGGACGTGATCGAACATCACGGGCTGGTTGACTGGTCGTTGTCTGGTTGCCTGCCTGCCCGTGTTACCCGATGCCCCCTTCACCTTCGCTGCATAGGGTTGCATCGCACGCACCAGCGAAAAAAAAACTGCATACGCATGATAACCGGGGGTGCGTGCCTGAGGGCTATCCTTATGGGGCTTGGGGAGGCCATACAATACTTTAGTAACCCCGTAATGCTCCCTCCTCGTTCCTCCCTTCGCTGGTCGTATACATAGGTATAGGTATAAAGTAGCAGGGCTACGCGTATATATATATATACGTATAACATCGCGAGATTAAAGAGTTGGCTGACGACGAGTTGGCGCAACGCGAAAGGGACGTCGACATCTCACGGATGACGATTTATCGTGGGTGCGAGTGAGAGAGATAGAGACCGAGGGCTAAAGACACACCCGGTTATAGGGTCGGATGGTGTTTATTTAACGGGCATTGCACAAACCGGCCCTTTCCGACGTTACCGTAACAACGACGATGCGGATAGGGATAAGTGCGCGAACTTTGCGGGGGAATTCAATTAAGCTAAGTATACTCGAATCGTCGGAACTAATCCAATAAATATTTCCCTCCATATTATCACGTGTTCCGGATGTTGCGATAGGTTATTATCACATGGAATATATTGAATATATATATACGCATTACTGTGAATTAACATTAACAATTAACATTCGCCATTCGTGTCGACATTAATAACTGATTTAAACATGGATTTGACAGGATTTGAAAACTGAAACACAGATCTGGCAGGTTTTTCTCATTACGTAAATGTTACATAGTTGTTACGTAATTGTTACGTAATCATCATAATTGTGTTCATTCAATGAAGTAAATCCATCACGATGAAATGTTTTGACAATAACAATATTGAACTTGGCTCCTTTGCAAATTTTACGCAGTACAATTTTCACAATTGAACATTGTTCATTGATCATTACAAAGAAACATTACGTCGAATTGTTGTAATGCTTACATGCCTTCCCATAGCATTGCATATACGCTTACAAGAAGAGCTTCACTTGATAGGATAGGGTAATGTGCATGAATGTTGGAAATATTATAAGATATAGTGACCATTTTAGAGGTTATGTGCACAACGTATCGACATTTTTCCACCTGCCTCAATGTCATTTATTTTCTGACTATATAATATGCGCAAGCAATGAATGTTTCATGGGATTCAAATATTTTTTAAAGCTTCTCTATATGTGTCGGTATACGCATGAATTGGTATTCACCTCAATACGTGCGAGGAACTTAATTGTCCGGATCGTATCAAATCTTATATTCATTCAGTCGTTCACCCACGCAAGAGACACGAACAGTTACTTAAGGACGCACGCGCACCAAAATATCAAAACAGTGACATTGCGTCGTGTCTTTTACATGGTTAATTGGGCAGCAGGTGCCTATATATGTACGCAGAAACAAAATTGCTTGAAGTTCGTCGCTGGTACCCCCGTGAGGAACTTCGCGATCGATTCGTAATCACCGACCTTATCGTACAACAATAGGGCTCGTCACGTAATGGCTGAAATGCAGGTGCAATAACTTCATTTCGTCGGGGGATTGGGGGGAGGTGGATATGGGGGGGGGGGGGGGGGGGGGGGGGAGGGGGGTTTGGGGGGGGGGGGGGACTTTGTACAATCTGTTCTTGCGGTGATACCTCTAAAATTGATGCGGTTTCGACACCGTGCGCCAACAATGGTCGTTATGAAACTCGGCAAATTTCTTTTTTTTCCGCTTCTTTCCTCAACAGTCACTATTTCTGTCATATAGATTAGCAAAAATACTCTTTTTAGAATCATATATTTTATTCAATCCAATTATCGTTGACAAATATACAGATAAATGAATAGAAACCGATATTCGCAAATTAACAAAAAAAAAGAACAATATCGAATTTACGCGAAATTCCTGGAACACGCAGATAGCATCGCCGACCGTATACGAAAGAGGGTTTCTATAATTTCGCTCGATTCACTCCTGTCGGCTACTGCACGGACTGCACGCACATCTGCATTCAATCACTCACGATATAGAGGGTTTCGAAAATTGCAAACTTTCGACCCTTTCGCCCACCCTCGTATTTGCGCTGCTGACTGCTTTCATCATAATTAAATGTCACGAAAATTGGGAGAATCGTGTCATCAAAATCATTTGCGCAAAGATGATTGAGAAAGTTCGATAAAAATGATGACATTTTTTAAAGATGGTCAAATCCCCTTGGCATTTTTTTTTTTTTTTTTTGTACAAGTAAACATATTTAATCTAACCCCATCGATTACGCTACTTTATGTGTTAATACCTTAAATTTTCTGATAATTAATGACAGCGGAAAAATGTTATTTTCCTCCCTAGGGAAAAATTAGCGGGCGCAAAAGGCGAAATTTCCATACTAGATTCATAAAATTGATTGCGCTATTAATGGCTACGTATTAATAGTATTAACGATACAAAATATAAAATATAAAATAAAATTTAAAAAAATATTCATATATTCAATTTGTTGTTGAATATTCTAAATGACCGCCCGTAGAATGAAGAAGAGTTTATTTCATTATTTTGTCTATAGATGAAAAAAAAAACGAACGATTAACTGAAATGACGACAAGAAAGGCCTTATTTTCGTATTTATCTTCATAATACTGCAGACGTCGAATATTGCTCAGTAATCGTTCCTTCCCTCGAAGTGTTCGCACAATTGCTGCGCTAAGGAATGAGAGAGAAATGAAATGAGAACTTCGCGAACTTCAATGTATCTAAATAGTACTGCAGCCAATCAAACGTTTAAAGGGCATTTCAAATGAAAGCAAAAGAGTGAAGAAATATTTTCATCCCAATAGAGCGGTTTAACTTCAATGAAGACCGATGCTTTCGAATTGCACGTACAGCTTATAAGCGCCTCAGAAAAATATCCGATGCGATGCGTGTACACACAGATTCGTATATACCAGCGGCAGCTTGACGTATGTGTCAATTGTATGCGGAGTGCACTTGATCCAGTGGCTCAAACAATCAGTGCTGATGAGTAACAGCCATTCACCCATACTGCTCAAAGAGGTCTCTGACAACGAGTGTATAAACTCCCGGCCCGAGGTCAATCACGCCTCTCGGCTCCCTAAAATTACGATAATCACACTTCTCCAAGAATGCCTTGGCAAAAATTCAATGTCCCTTCGAGAACGGGGAAATGAACGAGGAAGAACTCGACCTTGACATGAGTGACACCGTTTGTGACTTTTTTAATGCTAAACTTTGCTTATACTTTTATTTTTTATTACCAGAAAACGTCGTGAATGCTCGAAAAGTTCGCCTCTTAAAAAGACTCGAATAAAAGAGATTGATCGATAATACATTATAGTAGCTGCACTTCATAAGTATATTTAAATTAAATATGAACTTATTCTGAAACTGCGATATATCGACATCGAAATCAAATTGGGTATAAACTGATCCAATTCAGAATTTGTACAGATACAATCACATCAACTCTTCATCTATCATTGTACTCAAGATAAGATCTAATTGCACAAAACTAGGTATAGTATCATCCTATTACATCAAAACTGACGAGATCGAAATCGTAATCTGGAACAAATCTCAATTTAAACTGTTCACGTATCATCTTTCAACCATGCCGTTGACATTGATGTTATCAACAGTTTTCGACACAAGTGTATAACTTTATACATTTCCTTACAAGTGCGGGAAATGGAATTTCTCAATAATTTTCGGGAATCTCATAATTCCTATATGTAATTATATCCACAATTGTCAGTCGAACAAAATCCTCTGGAAATTATGTAATTTCAAAAGTATCCGTCGATCGCGAGCATTTAGCAGTCATTGTCGTCCTCTTGCTTTATCGCTTTTCGCAGCGGGATATCAGAGCGTCCCAAATGTAGGTGACCCAGCTCCCGACTTAATGGAGCGCGGCCGCAAGAAAGCGCTGCGACAAAAGCTCGTAAATCTAAAAAAGCGCGCAAACGAAGTGAAGATAGTGAAACGAGTTATTCCCGAGCAGACTCTTCGTGCGATTTTTTCGAGAAGTAATCTGGAGGAGATGCGACACACCGGAAGATAGCGCCAATCAATGAACCAGACCGCTGCCAGACGAAACAATGATAAATCGATCTAATTTAACGTGACATTGCTCGAATGCGTACCTCGGGTACGGTCAAACATAAAAAAGGTCACACGCATTCCTAAATCACTTTTATAAGTGATCAAGTTTTCAAGTTATTAATATTAACATTTCAATTGGAATAATTGAATGAAAAGTTGAGAAGTCAGTGCATATCGCAAAGGATAAGTAGAATGCTGAGTCGGTCAAGTATTTTACCGACCTTGTACAGTTCAGAAAGTGTTACCATCCGTTGGAAAAGGCGAAATTTCTTCATCGCGATTGTGCAAATTGAACATGCCAAGGCATCAAAGTCATTGAGGACTTAAGACAGTCTTGGATTAGCGTTGCATGTACTAACAACAGTTTGAAAAAATAGCGAAGAATGTGTGACTTACCCTCGGTCGATAAAGCGCCCGTACGAATTCATTGCTAGTTTTTCTTACCAACACAGCGGTGCGCCAAGCGCTAGTCCCGCGTAGTAAAAAAGACGAAACTGCGACACCGAGGACGTCACTAAGCGGTAGGGGGTGGATCGTGAAACCGGTGGCCACCCAAGAAGGCGGTTTCCTTTCTCCATGTGGCCGTTTAGCATCGGTATTTTCCTTTTTAATTTTTTCACCCAAGGTTGCCCAGCGTGCGCAATTTCGAGCCGCAAAGAAGAGATACTTATGAAGATCTTAAGGACTGGGGAGAGGAATGAATTACGTTTAAGGACAGCAGAGAGGCAGGAAAAAACGAGAGAGACCGCAGAGATAACGAAATGAGACCTAACGCGCGAAGCGATAATGAAAAAGAGACGGAGAATACGAAAGGAGGGAAGGAGACCAAGCCGCGCCTTTAGCACCTCGGCAAAGTGGTCGAGCTTGTTAACCTAACGTCTCAATTTGACCTGCGGTGATCCAGGGTCGGTCAAATCAGGGGCCAGAAAAGGCGAGTAAATGTAACGACATACGAGAAGCCGCCGAGGGGAGGGGTCGATCGTTCGCGCGAACTGCAAAAAGAAAGCGACCTGAGAAAATGGCGGAGAATAGCAAAGGACGAGAGTTTTTTGGAAACGCTGTCGCGTTGGAAGATCCTAGCAAGGAAAGGAACGAAGATGGAAACCTTGGCTCATAATAGGAGGAGAACCCGGCGCCTCTCGCAGCATCACCACGTGGCATGCGGCCAACTACCGTCTCCTGATCAATATGCTTACAGCAAGCTCTTAGCTCCGATTCTACCATGTCCAGGCCATAGTAAGCCACAGTGATATCAAAATCCAGGATGACTTCGATGACTCTCGGATTCATTTGGGGCCGGAAATTACCATTTCCCTCGTTTTTTTCCTTCGCTTGGAATTGCGAAAAGTAACCAAGAGGATTTCCATCCGTAAGCATAGTATGAAATAGCGTGGAAATGTATCGAAAAATTCTATTATCAGGATTTACTTAATTTCTTTTCTTTTTTAATTTACTTTGAAACAGGATGATATAAAGAAGTAAAGACGTCGTTTTTAACTGTTTCTAACAATTCATCCGTTTTTCATGAAAAGTCAAATTGGAGGATAATTCAGCATTCAGATTCCATTCTGAATGTAACTTAGCAGTTTGATTACGTCAGACAAAAAAAAATCATAACAACATAAAAACTTTGATGAAAGAGAATGCAGAAGTATTCGTTTTAAGAAAATGAATCGTTTTCTATCTTACCATGGGATGATTGGTATTGGATTGCATAAGTTATATCTTATATAAAAGTATAGGTATGTTATAATTCTCTTTTGTACTTATTTGGAACTCGTTATAGTACTTAATTTTATAAAATGAAAAACAAAATATCTGGTATACGAAAAGCATCATTCGGATTGATACGAACATATGTACGGTTGGTACAACCATAGCATGGTTGCTACAACAGTACTTTTTTCGTGTACATTCGAAATCATACATAAATATGCATGTATAACAAATAAAAAAAATCTTATCTTTGCCATAAACTGATTAAATTTCGAAATGTGTCAATATCATCATCCTGGTCGTCCATTAGCTATAATTTCAAAGAAGGCGATATTCACCATACTTTTATGCACGAACAAGAATATTCTAGGGGCAATCGTACGGTTGTATCAACTATAGAAATGATGTCGTTAACGAAGAGAATAATTGTGTCAGTTAGGAGAATGATGATGTCAACCAGAATAATGATCATGTCAACTACACTATGATTGTCACGACAATATTTTTCCCGTGTAGTAATTTATCTCTATCGATGTTCAGCCTATGGATACAAATTGGAAAATAAACGAAATATTCGAGCAGGACGTAGCAAATCAAATTTCAGCATCTTTTATTTCATACGAATAGAAAAGAAATTACTTCGCTCCAAATGGTTTGTAGGTCGGGTCGACGTGTTAAATGTGGTACCTTGGAGTAAGGATTATACCCCCCCGCTGCTAGCGTTTCTTTAAAGTGCGAATTACACCAAAGAAAAGATAATATATAAAGGGAAAAACACATTTTGCCGAAAATGGCGTCATATACTTCGTTGGCGTTCGCACGATGGAAAACTTTCATATACATAGAACAAAATCTGGATAAGGGCGTATATGAGTGCTCTACCCTTTTCAATTTTTTTTGTCGTATGCGAACGAAGCAAATGACGTCATATGCAAATCGAACTTTTAAGCGTCTTCTCGCGAACGAATATTTACGTCATTTCGAATAGCGTTATATAGAGATGGCACTTGGATAATTACATCATCTACGGTTATATGGTTCATCTTCAACAGTTTTGAAGAAAGTTTAAGTAAAATTTTGCATAATTTTCTACACAATTGACTAAAACATTTATGGAAAGAGGATACTTGTAAATTAGTTGTTGCAAGTAATTATTCCAGTATACTTTTTAAGATTAATAATAATTAATAATAATGAAATGGAATTTTATTTGTATCCAAAATATAGATGAAATTTTATTATTATTCGTAGCAATGAAATGAAAGAATTATCATTGAAAACGTGTAGAATTAGTGATAATCATTCATTTCACTACTTTTAAGTTTGATTTTAAGTTAATTTTTCAAATCGTTCAAACATGACTTTAACTAAACTTTAATAAAAATGAAGAAATATTTTTTCAGTTTTTCAGTATAAAAAATAAATTCATTCAAATTAGGCTATTTTTAGTTGAATAATAAAATTAAACTCAGAATTTTGCATTCGTTTCTTAAACGAAAAGATTACCGAATTCTTGATTGGTATTAAAAAATTTCTTTTTACCGATTTACGAGTACTCAGTAAATTTCTTGGAGTGAAAATGGAGATAATTTTGAAAAGAATAAATTTTCACTCTTTAAGAGTGATTTTTTTATTTTGATTTTTTTTAAGAGTGAGAATTTACATTTCGGAAAGAGTAAAATGCAAATTTAAAAGAATGGCTCAATTTTCACTCTTTGTAGAGTGAAATTTTACTCAAATCAATTTACAGCCTAGTTAGTCATCATGACTTATCTCAATAAGTGATTAAATAGATGCAACGTTTGAATCACAGCGAGACTTAAATAAAGACTTTTATTGACAACGAAATTATTGCACTATCATCACTCATTATATATAATGCGTAAAATGGATTGGAGTGAATAAAAATGCATTTGTTTCGTCATTTTTGAATTCTCATTTTGTCCATTTCAAATCAAAACAATTTATAAATAAAAAAATATCACTTTTGAATACGTGCGAATCTATAAATAGTAAAATAAAAAAATGTATAAAGTTGAGAATACGTTTTGAACAGATTTGAATCCAAAAAATGACAAATTCTTAAAATTCTCAATCCATTTAAATTGATGGTTGAATACCGGGGATCTTTTGAATTTTTTTAATTTCAAATAAAACATTCAATCTATTATGTACATACAATTATTCGGATTTATTAAAAACTGATTGACGTGAAAGTAATATAATATTGGCATATACACTCCTGTTTCGAACAAACCAATTGTCTTACACGAAAAAGTGCATTGTTTTGCCAACCATACTACAGTTGACCCAACAATTCTTATGGTCGTTTCAATAATTTCTATCGTTAGATAAGCTGCAGCTTTTTTATCGACAATAATATCATCAATGCTCGAAATATTTATTTTCTACAACGCACAACAATAAAAAAGTGGTTCGAAGAGCCGCGTCGATACACGTAGTCTAATGAAAGATTTAAAACAGATGTTTAAGAACGATGTCACGTAACGGTGCTGTTTAAAATTTTCTGATATAATGTTTTCCTAAATTATATATGTTCTGTATTCATTACAGCATATCGCAAGTTTTAGTTGAAACCGTTACGTGACATCGTTCTACGACTATTTTCTCTATATTTACAAAATACTATTGATTGCGAGCCGAGAAAGAGTTCAGACTGACATTGGTGTACGAATTGAGACGAAGTCTATTATTTGGAGTCTCCGACACAACCAAAACAACAATACGATAATGCTTTTCCCCTAATTGATTTAATTACCATTTTGAAAATTCGTAAATTTTCTATTTATTGTTCATTTAAAGAAATTACACTGCGTTATTAAAAATAATGAATCCTTTTCTATCCTTTTTAATCCAATATTTAATCCTTGTTTTTTTCTACCATTATTTCTTTCGCATTTTATTTCCGTCGTTTTATCTGATTTCGAAAATTTTGAAAATTACGTCGTAGACATTTACGACTACAATTACCTTAAATTTGAGTGTAAACATTCAAGTACGTCTAAGTATAAAGCGTGTAGGTAAAAAAAAAAAAAATTATTGGATCAATTTTCTCCGTGGGACTTCTCTCCCATGAACTCCAATCGATCGAACGTAAGCGAAAGTGAACGTCGAGTGGTACGAATCTGCTATGATATGCAAGAAGAGGCTCGCTCAGGCGATTACCGTGTGTATCTTACATATATCTTACATGCATCACTGAACGTCTCTACGTAATCGATGCGTTTATAATTTAACACGCTATATGGTACCCTTTTAGTGAAATTTCCTTATTAAAATTTTCATTAATCACCTTACACGACATTTCGAATATCACAATTTTCTAATATTTGCGGAATAAACCGTGAAAACGATTATTTCAAAATTACTTTTACAATTTAATTTTAATTGAAATGTATATATTATTTTCCAATCGAATCGATATTTTACAGCCACAATTATGAATCATTGCTAGTCATCGTAGTGTCTCCACTAGCATCGCAAAAAGCAATTGCAATCACCCTTAGATTGTCCATCATCTGGCCGTAACCAAAAAAAGTCCAAAAATTTAGTTCGTGCAATTTTATCCGAGGTCGACGTTTCACGAAGGATAGGCATAACGCTATATTTTATGCCGGGCCACCAGGCAACGAGATTAGATTTTGTCGACCGTTGATTTATACCGAAAAGGCATAGGAAAGGTGGACCACGAGGCGAAAGCCACGTGGTGCCGAGGTGCGTTCGGTACGCAACGGCGACGACCGCAAAGGAGAATAGTCATTCCGGATCCGGCCCTGGGACGCCTGCGCGGCGCTATCAGAGTGGGTATACCCCCTCGAACACTATAGCATCAAACGCACTATCACATTATAGGGGACCACCTATACATACAGTTTAGCCGGCAGAGAGTACCTATATGAGGTTGTGGGTGCGCGGATTGTAGTGGTGGTGGTGGTTGGTGGTGGTGGTGGTGGATGAACCTCAGTGTCCGGCGCGCCTCCGACAAGCGTGCTTCGGCGGTACAAGATGTCCCTTTAGTGTCGTTATCGTGATGATATCGATACGCGATATAGAGCGTGGCTGAGCGAGTCGTGCATCCAAACTGGCAATGCGAATTAGGCCGAGCGCAAAGAGGATTCGAACTGGCATTGTTGACTGAGAGGGTACGAAATCGAGAAAAAGGACTCTGAGTACCGTCGAAATGAATCGCTACCGACTGACATGAGCATCGAGAAAGAATATCGTGCATTGTTCATTCGGAACCAAGACTTGCGAGTCTAAAATTAGACTATTTTTCGAACCAAGTTCAAACCAGTGACAATAAACATTTTTTTTTTAAGATAAATTTTGGCCGGTAACGATGTTGCACTTACGAATGACAATACTCAAATTCCCCAAAGTGTCGTACCGATATCTGAATGTCGCGATTATTTACTTGCGATAAAGGGAGAGAGGTGAAACTACGTACTGGGTGCCGGGGATCGATTGACAGTTTCGTCCGCAAGATCAGATGGAGTGGACTGGCGATTTGTGCGACAATCGGGTACCGACACATTTTTTAAATGGTGCATCAGCATCGAGAGATCTTTACACGTAGTGAAACATTAGGTACCCACAGGAAGTATCCGAGAAAATCTCGACGTCCCTAGGATCCAGCTACTTCGAAGGAGCCGAAAAGGAATAAGCGCAGGGGTCGATTCGTGATCATGAGTAGAGTGCTAGAGAGTTAAAGAGGAAAGGGATTTTGAATCAGTCACGAAATTAAACATTATTATTAACACAACAAGACAACCTGATTCAGCGATCGGTACGTAGGATTCAGAAGTAACACGGGGTCTTGTCCGAAGTTCCGCATGGTAAACACAGAGTGGATGACGACGGAGAGTTGAATCGTTTTATTTTGATTGAAATTCATAATTATTACTAAATTAATAATTGAAACAAGCATCGATTAATCATTGCCGAATTGTATTATAAATTGAGCAAATTTCATCAACTGCTGTCAAACGTCACTTTTACGTACCGCTGGGAATATCGTGATATATCGTGATGCTGATCGTGTGAAATCGTCAGGACCCGACAATTCGTGCGAATGGCCGAGAGGTTGATCCAAGGTGGTTGTGAGATCAATCTATCGAAAGCAGCCCAGGTACTTTGGTAATGGGGGGTTTAGGCGAGGATGCCTTCTCTCCGTCGTTACAGTCATCGCCTTTTGCCATCGCTACCGTTACTGTCGTCGTACCCAAGCGAAGAAATCACCTCGCAGAGGCTGCAGTCGGTATCAACAGCAACGAGATCATTTCGATCGTCGGCGTTGTCAGCGGCAAGTTTTCTCGAGGAGCGGTTCCGAATTGCCGCCTTCTGGAGCAAGAGGTACAGATCGCATCGAGTCGAGAATCCACGGGCCGAATCGTTGCGCGGAGAACAAGTAAAATACCGTCGGAGAAAAAGGAGAAGGGGGGTACTATCTGGTACCTCGAGGAAGAATCACGAATTACCGTACGAGATCGTACTGGCGGAAGACGAAAGAGGTGACTCGCTGCCGCCGAGATGCACCAGGTGTCAAATTGGCCTGGACTCACTCTCGAAGGCAGATCATCTTTGGAAGAGCGAACGGGAGGGAGCCGCGAGTCGCATCTCCATCGCCGTCGATATCGGCGAGACCAAGATGGACCTGGAAGAGCAGAACGAAACGGTCGAATACCAACTACGGATAACGGGAAACTTTCGCGACACTCAAGAGCCTTGATCCAAAGACTGTTCAACACCGGTGGACCCTTCGCCGGATCCTCGTCCAGCGTAATTTTTCTGATCCTAGTTCTATGGATCCTGACGCTATCTCCAGTCCTGGCTCGCCAAAATCCGCATCAGACTTGTCCGGGCTGCCCTCATCAGCAGCACGCGCATAATTTTCATCGCGAAAACAAAGACTCCCCCCCGCATCCGGACGATTTCAGGCTGGAAGCGATCAAACACCAAATACTGACTAAACTTGGCTTGAAAAGCCGACCCGATGTCAATAAAACTCTGTCCTCTGTATCGAAGCACCTCGCGCTTGAGACGCTTTTGAGAGCCGATGCTCAATCTGCCAAATCTCCAAAGAAGAGCGATAATTATAAAGGAGGTCGTGTCCAGTCAAACGAAAAATTCATTTACGGTGGAGACGAGTATTCGTATAGAAATGTCGAACAACCGGTAGAGGCTTCGACCAAAGGCATCCCTCCACCCCGTTATCAGGATTTCGATGATCTGTACGAAGCTCCACCGGAACCTGAAGTAGTGGATGATTTTTACGCCAGAACCTCGGAAATTATCACCTTTGCAGAACCTGGTGAGTTTCTACATTTCTTTGTTAGACCTATTTCATTATATACGTCAAACTTGTTCCTTTCAAAATCATGATCTTGATAATGGACAACAGGTAATCCTCTTGACTGTAGGCAAAAGATCAAAAGTAGGAACGAGTCTGTTCAGATTTCGGATGTAAATGTAAAGATGCTTTACCTATATGTGATAATATTATTTTTTGTTGGTCCGTAAAAAATTCGAATGTTTCTGTATTGGTCTCCACGGTCTTTCTGATTGGTTCTTGAATCTTAAACTTGTAGGTTGATTACAACACATATGACCTTATACGTATTCCTTACATCGATTCCCACTTGCATTTTTTTTTTTTTCAACAGGCATAAAAAGATGAGACTATACGTATGTCTAGCAGCGCCTCTTTTGTCTAACAATTAGTGGTACACTCCTTTCCTGGCATCTGCAGTTAACCGGACAATGGCGGTGAGCGCCGGCGCCGCGCCGTTACTTACTACTGCTTGCTTCCGTGACCGCGCTCGGGCCGCTCTAAGTTCAAATTGGAACGCATTTGCAATTCCGGTAAAATAAGAGATCGTGATTCAACCCATTTCTAATAACATCGAAAAACTTAAAAGAGAATGAATGCGGTATGGTGATATTGATAAAAGTTGAAACGATGTTAATGCGCAGCAGAAATTCAGTTTCACCAAGTCATTGTCAGGCTAAGAGACTGATTTTCAGAAATTTAATGGAAACGGTGGAATTGTCGAATGTCTTACATCGATGAGCTTTTGTAAAGTGATAGTTTTGGAGTGGAGATTCCGTTTGTGGGAGAGCCATTTTCATTCATAAAGAATGATACAGTCAATGGTAAATTTAGGTAGAATTGTTTTAACTTAATGGAAACGCATTTTTACTGCGCATTTACCATCGGTCGCAACGTTGTTAGCCGTTACTTGAGCTTTTATGCCGCGGCTTCCAGAAGCGAGTCCGCGATTCCTGCAAATATCGACGTAAACGAGGTAGCGAACGAGCTCGACGTGTAGGGCGCGTATAAGGGCATTATTCTAGAATTACTTGGTGGCGTCCGATTGGTCGTTAAATATTCCTTTTAGGAATACGTCAAATCCAAATGCATTTGATTTTTATTTCGGCAAAATGTCGAAATCATTTGCCGTCGATGCGAATCACGTGGATCCGATCGAATTCAGCAAACGGCGAAATGTGAATTTTAATTAGTTTAGATCATAAAGAGAGCCATTTACATTAATGACTAGCAAAGGCGAAACGCTAAACGTTAGAAAGGTTCGCATGATAAAGAGCTGCGTTATTGCTCTATAAATTATTTCTGAGAGAAAGCTATTTAATTGATACTTAAATAGCACTTGCGCAACCTCTTTATGCAGTAAACAACTCCGACAATATTATACGAGCGTAATAACGTTGAAATCGGGTGCCCGGCTTAAGCGGCGTTTAGACGCATTCGTGGCCACACGTCTGCAGCCACGTGGCCTGCACTCATGGGTTTCGTACCGACGATCTATAGTTCAGTACCTCTAAGTTTAACAACAAGGGTAATAGAACCCAAGGTAGAAACGTAATGTAACCGCGAGTCGCGTGGTACTTACCACAATTCGTCACGGCAACATTAATGGGAAAGGCCTTCCTACACTCCCCCCGACGCTACGGTCGAAACGGCCAGTCCTTCTCCTGCGTGGCATCGTAAGGCATCGCAATAATATATGTACTCGTTTGTCGCTGCGAAAGCCGTGTGAATATTACGTATAGATTGCCTCGTCGAGGTCCACTTTAAAGTTCAGTCTTATTTCTTTTCGATCCATATGGAAACGCCTATTGTCTCCGTACTTGGAACGGCGATCGACCAGCTCAAACGAATATGATTGCAATTTTCAGGCTTCGGATATTCATCGGGAGAGAACTATTTAAGTGTACTTTAGTACTGAGTCGGAGAATGCTGAATTATCGATGGTACATTGCCGAAGGTCCGCTTAATTGCCAATGGTCCCATCATATTCGCTTCGCGTCTAAAAGATCACCGAACCCGTATTGTTTCTAGGACAATGGACTCGCTTCAACGTTTTAGGTTAGGTTAGGTTAGGTTTTAAACGCGAGGTCTCCAAGTTGCATTTAACGATATTACTAGTTCGCCACGTACACTTCCAAAGGTAATGGTGGCGGTAACTTCACCCAGCTAAGACAATGCTAGTTCGCTTTTATAATATCGGTCCTGAATATTAACATTTAAAAAGCGAGCATTAGTGTAGAGCTTTCCTAACTTTCTTCCTGTCCCGTAACATTATTACGTACGTGTCTATTTTGTCACAAGTAGTTGCAAACAAGGCGCAAAGTTAAGCTCATTTGACCGGTGTACGTATACGAGAAACACGTCATACTTTCCGAAGAAAGTAAGGAAAGCTGTAGGCAATCACGCCTAACTAGGATATTGATAAACCAGTTCGCGAATCTTGTACGCTCAGTATTTTCGGCATAGGCTCCTGGCTGATTGACGTCAGACCTGGAACAATTCTTCTTCAAAGCGCAAAGACGCATTCCAAGGCATCGAATGGAAATAACGAGAATAAAACTTTACGAAATAAATAAATGAGCCCGTGATTGGTAATCAGAAAAATAGTGGAAATAGGGCCAAGACTGGCGGAAATGTGCAGGAACGGGATTCTCCCTCTACTATAACGGGCAGGGCCGATTATCTTGGATCACCATCGAAAACAATTTGGGTGACTTTCTCGAAATTCTATTGGTCGACGTGTCTGAATACCATTCGATCGTTCCCTGACCAGTCCGTTGTCCACGGATCTTACATTGTAATACACGATGTACGCGATCTTTTGAGGCATACGTGTAAGTACCAGGAGAGCGCGCGTGTGCGCGCAATGACAAACGTACACGAACACACTCGAAAGTCCATTGTGTGTGTGTGCGCGTGTGTGTGTGTGTTTGTGTGGACATAAGAATAAGAAATCTCGTAAATTCGTTTCACTGGTATAGAAGCCCCGGTATTTCTGTACGGCAAGAGATTCCCCTTGGCTTCCTCCCTTCGTCCACTTCCTTTCTTGTCGTTTCCTTTCAACCCCTTGCCTGGAAATCCTTGTTCGAATCGTAGCACCCGACGACAGTCTGTCTTAAAACAGAAAAGATAGGAAACAAGAAGAGGAAGGAGAAATGATGTCACAAAAATGCCCTTACTGAATGCAAAAGGGATGAACGTTAAAGGTCAACGTCGACTACGACCCGCGGAAAAAGTGACAACGGAAAGCAAGGACGGAATAAACAGGTCGTGATAAAATTTTATCTCAAACTCAATACCGTTATTACCCCTATTCTCATAGAGCCCGTCAGTGTACACTGTAATAAAAAATGTTCGATCAATTCTCTCGGATTTTCAAACTAGGCATTTTTATAAATTCGTCGACTGGGGCACTTGAAAATCTCAGTGGAACACTTATTAATCGTTTCTAATCCCGGTAATACGTTCAATTGATATATTGGCGCAATGTTAAAGTGCTCGAATAACTTTAAGGCATGCGGTGGTTTCTTTTCAATACGCGGATTGCGTAGATCTCCGGAAGGTTTCCCGAGCTGAACTCGAGAGGAAATTAGAGACGCCTGCCCTCCCTGTAAGCAACAGGAGAGAGATTGATTGATCGATTGATCCTCCATTCAATGCCACGGGTAAAATCCTCTTGGGTCAAGCTATAGAATATATATGTAGGTACAGATTTCTACGTATATTCATGTAGACTTTATATCAGTGTATGCAGTAAATAATAAAGATGTTCAATATAAAATCTTCTACTATACGAGATGTGATGGTAACTTTATCGTAACGAAATTAAGATATAAACACACCAAACTGACTGAATGGATCAGTAGATAAAGGCAAGCAATGGCGGGATGATTATAATATTTCAATTTACCATCTACAGGTACATACATGTAAAACTGGTATTTTTGTTTGGTATGATTGTTTTCTCCTTAATTACATTAGTCAATTTAGCATTTTTGCCTTGTGGCACACGATCAATCATGATGGACATGTTTTGCGAGAGTTATGTACATGTGTTCAATGCCATGAGGATGAATAAAGATGCATGCATAGTAGACTTAGTTACAATTAAATTTACAATTTGACTTCTTTTACATAACAATTGTTACATCAATAACAATCATTTTATTCATAAATAAATACAATTTTTTTATATACATTAATGCGTACTTTTATTTTCGTTACGCCTTAAAAGTAAACGTTAATAAAGAAATCTGATCATAATGTATAATTTCGTGCATGTAACGTAAGAATGACACGTAATTCCGTTATATACAATGACATATTTTATCACCTACAGTGACTGACATGTGCGCATATTTTGCTATTCAACCATTCATGCATTCGAGTCAAGTTGTCTCACTTCATGTGTATACGCTCCTAAGCGTGCGACACATTCTGTTAATAACCTAACGCATAAATGCTACCGATGGGAATTCTTCAGTGCCTGGAAAAACATCGCGTGTATCTATTTTACCGACCAGCATATAATGTCGAGCCATTTTCTGAATATTCGTCATGCACAACTACGGGCATGATTCCACTTACATTGTAATTCATGCACGTACGGGTCCTGTTTTATAATTTTTTTTTTTTTTAATTGCATTTACTGTATAGCAGACTTATTATCTGGGATGGTAAATGATAATTACCATTTACCATCATAGTCATTTCATCGTATTGGGAATCTTGCGTTTTGCATACGAATATTCATCGTTAAACCATCGCAACGTTAATATCGGTACTTGCAATAATTTGTCAAATTACAAGGTCCATTTGTCAAATTACAAAGTACAATTGTATTTATCAATTATATACACGCGGGGTTTTCTCGGTTTTCCCGCTGCAGCAAGAAAAATCATTTACACGCAGCGACACGTCAAACGCTGCGCCTTTTTCTTTAAAGCCGAGGAAAAATCTTCCGGGGTTTGAATGCAGTTCTGTCCACGTAATTGAAATACATGCGCTATTCGAGTCGATACTTCTTATACCGTTACTTCGAATTTAGAACTTTCTATTACGAGGAAATATAAGTTTTTTTCTTTTTATAATATCCCTTTTTCATTTTTCAGCAAAATAACAGGTCGATTGTTTTAATGGCCGATCCGGAAACTGAAATTGAAAATGGTATATATAACATTATCAATTCTAAAGTATGGGCCTTTTTCATGCCTTGCTTATTAAAGCATAAAACTAATATAAAATCATTCAAAAGAAATCTTAAAATAATTTGCCATGCCAGATAATATAACTAACCTTCAGTTTTTTTTTAAAAGGTTATCAGACCAGTAACCACAATAAAATTCCAGTATTTTTACATTTATTATACACATTATTGCAGTATTGATCAAAGTATCGACTACATCAAACTGGCAATCATGATATCGTTACGTGACTTTGGCCACGTGCAAGAATAATTGGTTTCAAATTCGCCGAATTCGCACTCAATAATAAAAAAAGTACCCGCATAAATCCATGGCCATCATAATTAAAGAACAATGATATTATTGACCTCCCACCCATATCAGGCACTTACGCGTTGATATAATTAGGTAAAACATTATCGATTGTAATTCTAATAGGTATAAGGTTTCCAGTATAGTCATACATGTCTCAGTACGCGAAGTCAATTTTTATCGAAAGCAAATAATAGAAGAAAACATACATGAACATGAATCACGTTCAAGTTTATAAATAAATGTATTTGCTAGGTTTTAAATGTTTAATTCAATTTATTCAGACTTCAGAGTCCAGTCTGTACTTAAAAGTTAGTCTATTGGGAAATTTAACGTAATAACTGACCACCAATATATTGAATGTGGTGATTCTGCGCATAATTTCAAGGAAAAAAGTACCGTACAAAAATATGATCTGTTAGGTCATACTTGCGGCGAATTATATTTAGTTGGCCCTTGCGGAACATGCTAAGACATTTGCATCAGGGGCCGTCATACTAGATGTTCGACGATGGACCCTCATGGCAATGGTTTATACGATTTTTTTTTAATTGTGCAAAGAATAACTCTATATGTATATATTATAACTCTATATATTATATTTGTAATCGTGCCTTTTCCTCGCAATTTCAATATTTACGCACATATTACACCATTTGGAATATTGCAGAGTACACACTCCCCTGAATGAGTTTGATGTGACGACGGAAAGTTTCGCTGGATGATCCGTCGATATCCCATAATATATATACAATCGGAGTGATTGTTTTCGGAATTAGCGAATTCATTCTTTCCTTAACATGCGCAACCATCAATTTAGTAAATTCTAAAGCAAATAAAAGTAATTAGGTATATATACAAAATTCGGATTCAATCTTGGCCAATTGGCAAAATTTTTCAAATAGAATTTGAGGATCTTAAAATCACAAGTAAAAAATCTATTTATAGATCATTTAAAATTTCTGTTCTATTTAATTGTATTTAGAAAAATGTTGTGTCAGATACGATTTCGACCAATTGAGATATAAAAAAATACAACTTTATTCAGTAGTCGTGACTTATTGTCGTATAATTTCACGTATTTTCGCTGCTTGGAAAATAAAGGACAAATTTTTTGTCATCATACACGTTATTATTTGTTTTCAGCATTGCGGGCGTTTTTCTCGATTTCGCGCCCTAGGGTGAAAGTTATTCGCTTCGCAGCTTGTGTCAAACTTCACCCTCGTGCATATCGATACGCCCTTGATACAAGATATACGATTTTGTTAAGGACCAATTGGTCTGTTTGTACAAAAATAAATAAATTTTACTTTGGGACAACTTTGGTTATGGAGATAGATTGGAGAAGGAGATCATTACGATTCATTAAATATATATTGATGGAATTCGCCGTATATCAAAAGGTTTAGTAATTTTACCATCTTTTACTTTCTAAATTTTTTGTTACTTCTGACGGATTTTGATCTTAAAATAATTTCCTAGAATTGATTAGATTCAGAAATGCAATCTTCTATCAATAACATAACCTTAACAACCCGAGAAAAAAAAGTTCAGATTAAATTAGATCTGAATTATGACCATATCTGCACAGATATTACTGGATCAAATAAGATCTTATTCAGATTTCATTAGATCTCTCTGTAGATATGGCCATAACTCGGATCAAATATGATCTCATTAGATCTAATCTGATCTGAAAAGATATCGTTTGATCTTGATTTTTTTTCGCGGGAAGATATCGCCATTTTCAGTTCCTATATATGCTCGATTTCTCCCATTTGGAAGTTTACTTTCAGAATTTCTCATTAGAATGAACGTGATAAAACTAATATAAGTGATGAACTTTAACCTATGCACAAAACTCTAAATCTCAAGATCCTAATCGAAAGTAGTCGGGGGTCCAGAGTCTCGAGTCAAGGGCTATATGTAATGAGCCATGTATTAATATAGTTACATTTTTTGTATTATTCTGCTAAATATTATGTGTATTACTTACTTACAGTGTGGGTATTTTCACTTTTTGAAAATAGGATTTAATATGTAATCATTTCCATGTTGTTGAATGATTATATGTATAACTTCTTCGTGATCATTTTTTATCAGTTACGTGTAGAATTGACTCGAAACCCAGCAAGAAGTATACAGTACGAAGTGATTTAATATCTACATATGACAAAATTGCACCATAGCAATAACTATAGTAAATTAATTTAAAGAAATAAATTCTAAAGAGTGGCCACGGTATGGCAAATTAATTACAATAATAATTGAAGGCATATGAATGTATATTAGTATAGATTAAATGGCCCCCTCCTCACTGTACACAATAATAATAATAATAATAATAAATATTTATGATTATATAGTTCATATTTAAAGTAATCCATTATATAAATCCAGCGTATTTTTGATACATTATTGAAGCATATCGATAACGCCAATAAAAAAATCGATTTTAACAAAATTTGTTTGTTATTTAATAGCAAGTCTAGGTCTAGCAGAAAAAATGTATCTTCGTTCATCTTTCAAATTGTACCCTTACAAATTAGTCTGAATCAAAAACAATTTGTCTTTATTTCTTCTCTAAACGATATCAATATTTTTAGATCGTAGTCAGAACATTGTCTGATATCGAACGTTAATAAGCTCGAACTGATGGAATACATGGCCTTACTCGTGTAAAATAATCAATGAATGTATAGGGATACAAATCCGATTTGCGAAGAGTCAAGTTCGACCGCAGACGTCGTGCAAACCAGACGGATTCACTGAACTTCGCGTCAACCCCTTTAGTAACCTGAAACCGGTACGCGTACGAGTCTGGCGGGCCAACATTCGTCAGGCTCGCAGAGTGTGCAATCGATACAAAAATGTAGTTTCCTTTCCGCGCAAATGCCATGGCATGCCAAGAAAACAGCCATAGAAATGAAACATGAAAAAGGTTCTTGAAATAAAGAGCGGGAATAAAAATAAAAGCCCCGGCTTTATACCGCTTAGTTACGTCGCGTTACAAGGGCTAGGTTCGGGGGAGGTTCCGTTTTTCTTTGGCGAAGAATCGACCTTTTTTATCTTTTATTCAGAATTCTCTAGACGAATTAATTGGCCCTATAAATATCGTACTCGCTTTTCACGGTATATGCTTATATCCTACGTCGGCTAATATATATAAATGCAACATTATCTGACATGTCGCGATTTTATTGCAATTTTTTTTTTTCAATGAAACGATGAATTGTTTTGTATCATTTTGAATTACTCAATAATTAATTGAAATATTTTAAAAATTAATCAATTATAAGCATTATTTACCTGTAGTTTTATATTTTGAAATAGATGCCGAAATAAAATAAAACGTAAAAACAATCATGTCATATCTTGTGGAAGGAAGGCCGAAACGAGGTTTTTCGTAACGCGTGTCAAATAATGAGCCTGACCAGCGATGAGAAATACCATTTTTCCATCCTAGTTACATAAAATATATCGCATGCACGGCGGGAGAGGAGACTTGGAAGTACCCGTAAAATATTTTTGTTACTCGTCTTTGACTCGTGTAAGAATGTTGTATTCGAATATTAAAAATACCCCCCGCCACCTCCTTTACGCTCTTGTTGCATAATATACTATTTTTTATTATTCAGTATATAATCCGAATATATAACGAAGGAATTTATTTATAGTTTAAAATATAACATCAGGTTTTAATACATGATAAAAAACATTTATTTCGATTCAAATTTTATTCAAACAATTTTTAAGAAATCGTTAAAATAAATTGTAGCTATAATTGGTATTTTCATATTGAGTTGTAGTGAATTTTAGTAATTTTATTAATTAAGTACATGTATGTATTGGATGTATATGTATGCATAAATAATTGATTCGAAATATTAGATTTTCCGATTTGTCGTGTATCTTCAAACAGATTCCGCATTGGTAGATGTAGTAATATAAAACAGAACACAGATGTAACTTTCGCTAGAAGGAAGTATGGCGAACAAAGTTACAAACTTTCGCTATTGGTGTAAAAGCTCAACTTTTCAGTTTCTTTGCTTTCTGATGACTTTCTTCATAATCGAATTTTCGATTAATTTACATTTTCTGAAAAACAGTATGGCTTAAGTTGTCATTAATAATGCATTATCGCGCACACAAATCGTATCATTTCTTGATATGCATGACGGAAGTGTAGTGGTCTTAAAACGATTGTCGTCTATAAAACTAAATTGAAAATACACAGATATTTTGACATTTTGAGAAATAGCAACAACTGGTCGCTTTACGCACTTGAATCAGACGTCATATATGGTCATATTTCTGGAACTTCTGATTTTCGATATTTTGAAAAAAAAAGTATTGACACAACCATTCAACCGGTTTTATATTATTCTTTGAACCTTAAAACTTCAAAAACAATATGGGAACTCTATTTTCAAGCTCTCCATCGAAAATGGATTTAAATCGAGTTAGAATTCGTATTGCATTTCAATATATTTTTATGCATCTGAATTCTATATTTATACCTCAATTCAATTTATTATTTTCTTATTTAAATGCATTCGATTGTATTGTCAACATTTTTAACTTCTAAGAATTTTTCATTTATGGATTCAAATGTTTTGAAATATTATGAATTTTCAAATTTTATCATCTACAGACTTGCATGTATTAGTACTTTTGATAAATTATTTTTGGATTTAAAATCATTAAAAATGGATAAAATATGAACTAATACATGACGAAACGAATGCATTTTTATTCATTCCAATCCGTTTGCCAGCACTGGCTCGGTGACAGAAAAGGGGGAAAAATATAAAAAAAAAAAAAAAAAAAAAAATAAATTTTAAAAAAATAAAAAAAAAAAAAAAAAAAAGAAAAAGAAAAAAAAAAAAAAAAAAAAAAAAAAAAAAAAAAAAAAAAAAAAAAACTCAATACTGTTGCATATAAATTCATTTAATCAAACATATTTTGAAGGCTGTTGTTATGGAAAAAAGCTCAATAATTTAACGACTCTACAAATTATTACTTATTGTGTTATACAAAGTTTACATTGTGTGTTTAGATTGAAATGTTGACGCTGTAAAGCTTTCATCTTGAAATTATAGTTTAGACTATATTTGCATATTTACCAACTTACCTATATATATTACTTTATGGTACTTTTTCACTATTTTCGAAAATAGAATGCCGGTAAAAATGGTCCGTAGTAAAAATTAACTGGGGCGCTAGCTTGCGCCAGTGCGTCTCATCATGGTACCGATTAGCGCCACAGTTATTTTCTACCATGCTAGGTAAACTATAAATTTATAATATAACTGAGATACTTAAGATTATGGGAAAAAAGTTTCAAAAATATTTCAAAAAGAAACGCAGCCTTTGAAAAATGTATACAACATCACTATATGAATTGTTAGTTTAATATATTTTCTCGTGGAATGTTTCGTACAAATATGAAATTTGTTAACATATATTTACGAAACTGTGCACCATCACAAAAATTTTATTTTCAAAACTATGTTAGACAATATGAAATTTTCAAATATCGTAAAATTTTCGAAATTTTAAAATTACATTATTTGCCTGTACTTGTTACAGAATTTCACGAACCTCACGAATAAGAATAGGATATCACCCTGGGAAATGATGAAATGATATTATGTAGTGTTGTCATGTCAAACTAAGCGTTTAACTACGATACATATTAAATAAGCCTTTAATTTATATTCATTATCATTATTTAATCTCGATAAAATTTCACGACAATAAAAATGATTTATAAATATAAATAACATTTGTTGATTAAAGTATAATTACAATTTTTCTTAAAATCTCCACTTGAAGAGATCCAGAACAATCGTAGTGTTTGATGGAAATACAGGACGTTTAATGTTAAAATTCATTAATTCGGACTTTCCATGGGCAACTTTAATCACCATGAAAGAACAACTTTTTTTTTGTTTACGTTATTTTTGTTTATAAAGAATTTCTACAATGTCATTTATAACCCAGCAAACAATCACAGAAGTTATGTCACAATTATGTAACAGTTACATTAAAATGTCGCCTCAAAATTGGCACAGTTACATAACAGTGATTG